>RXON01003620.1:0-18211 GCA_009667805.1 Leptobrachium leishanense
GCCACAAGTTTACACACGCACATTAATGTACATATACTTACAGACACACACACTAATGTACATATAGTTTATTAACCACACCACTAATGTACATAACTAACAGTACACACACACACACACACAAACTAACGACATACACACCACAAAACTAATGTACTCACACACACCACACACTAATGTACATATACTTACACACACAAAACTAATGTACATACACACACTAATGTACATATACTTATACACACACACACACATTAACACACACACACACTAATGTACATACACACACTAATGTACGTATACTTACAGACACACACATTAATGTACATATACTTACACACACACACACCTAATGTCATATATTTACAGACACACACACATTAATGTACATATACTTACCGATACACACACACACACACACACACTAATGTACTATATATTAACAGACACACACACATTAATGTACATATACTTACCGATACACACACACACATTAATGTAACAATACTTACACACATATTAATGTACATATATTTACAGACACACACACACATTAATGTACATATACTTACCGATACACACACACACACACACTAATGACATATTACTTACAGACACAACATTAATGTACATATTATTTACAGACACACACACATTAAGAATCCCCTGCACCTTTAAGGAAGGGGGACATGACTGATGGCCTTGATCCGGATAATCAGATTAAGAAATGTGGAGCTATTGGTTCATACGTGTGCAACATTGTTTCACTACCTATATATGCATCTGTGGTGGGTGTGTTCTGTCTCTTTGTTCCCGGCCAGTGTCAACTGTGCATCAAGGAGATTCTGTGAGAGACCAGGAAACGTGGTGATTGAAATGGCTGTTATTTATTTTGTTTGTTTGCTGGGTCAGCTTAGGGAGTGTGTCCCACATATCAGCAAATGAGCTGCTTTTTGTGTCCCACATATCAGCAAATGAGCTGCTTTTTTGTGTGTCCCACATATCAGCAAATTAGCTGCTTTTTTGTCTCACACATATCAGGATATGAGCTGCTTTTTGTCACACACATATCAGGAAATGAGCTGCTTTTTGTGTCCCACATATCAGTATAAATGAGCTGCTTTTTGTTGATCAGGTCCATTTGTCTGTATCTAGGCCTGCAAACACAAGTTTTATCAGCTCTCTTTATTTTGATTAATTTTCTGATATGTTCCCTGATTCTAAATCCAGGGAAGGAATGCTCTTTGTGTTGCTGTTTGCTGCCATGTCTCTTCTGACCCCACTCCTGGTACCATGTGATGAATCCACTGAAGTATTTGCAGACAACAAGGAGCTGATAAGAAAAAGATTTTACTCAGCAGGCATCATCTTACAATGGCTGCCACTCCCCGCCTCCGGATCACATGACTGTTAACTGTTTGCTAACATGCAGAATGAACTAGGCATATATTATGATATATTAATATATAATATGAAGTTTACACATCATTACAGGGAGCATTCTGCTGCTCAAGGTTTCATTTTGCAGGACTTGCTGTACAAGACTTTGGTGCCGGCCCATGAAAACAGTCTCCTGAGGACGCTGAGGAGCCCCACCAGTGGCAGAGGAACGGCACTCTAAGCCCCCAGTTCGGTTAAGCCCGAGGCCTCGGAGTTCAGAGGCGTGATGGTGGAGCTGAGGTGCAGGACGCCGTTTCCCTGGTCATCTGAGGGGTTTATCGTCTTGGATACGCCGCCTCGTGAGCTGCGTTCTGGATTGTGGCGGAGGGTGAGCATGGTACGTGCTGCAGGTTTTTTCCCCTCTGGTTTTAGGTGCAGTGGTTGGTGAGGAGCAACAAGCGGATGGTGCTGGCCAGGCTGGTGAGGACCGCTGACATACCGGTGGCTGTGGACAGATCGGCGCCCTTACCTAGCACTTCGGTTGGTGGCTTTATGGGTCGGAATGGTCATTTACAGCGCTCTCTTCCGAGGGGTGGCTTGGATTCTGCATCTGGAGGTTTGCGGTGGATGCCTAATATCAGTGGAGGTGCTGTTTCTGGGCGACCATCGCTGGATCCACCTTTGACTGCTGTCCCAAGGGCTGCTGGAGGATCATCCATGCTGGCGGCTGGTGAGTCGGTTTTGAGGGTGCAGTTTGGATCGCTGGGCCTTTCGGCACTGATGCGTCTGGCAGGGCTAGTGCGGTTGACGACGGGGTTAATAGAGACCCTGGTTGCGGCTATTAGGCACAGGCAGGATGGGGTCGGTTGCTGCGTCACGTGCGCAAGCGTCGCTGGGTTTGTTTGCTGGGGGCGCGGCGTCTGTGTAAATTTTGCGCCTGGTTCCGCTGTGATGGGAGCCCCTGAGTCTGCTCTTTCACAATGTTTGGGGCCTGCTTCTGCTTCCTGTGTAGGTTCCTGCTGTGCTTGGTGGGGAGCGGCGCTTGCAGCTGGGGCTTCCCCATTGGACACGGTGGTTGGACCTTCGGTACCTGCTGCGGTAAATGTTCCTGCGCCACTCGCTAGTGGTATTCCTGTGCCTGGTGCAGTTGGTCCTGCGGTAGGCTCTTATGGGGCTTGTGGTTTATGTCCAATGGGCCTACAGGTCTTTAATGACATTAAGGAGAAAATTTGGAAAGGTGAATATGTTGATGTTATGACTTTGGTTTTCTTCGGATAGGGAGACAATTGATCGTCCGAAACGTGTTGATTCCTTGCCCGGGGGCAAGGATAAGGACCAAGCGAAGACTTTGCCACAGACCTTTGGCAACTGGATTCAAGGTTTTTCTAGCTTACAGTGCAATTTTGTGCGAGGGTTTCCCCGACTGCAGTGTGTCTTTGTTGGCGCGTTTAGTCTTAATATGGTGGGGCTTGCAAAATTTACGGGGGTCTATTTGGTTTTGTTACGACCAACAGTTTTGGCAGAAGATGGTGGTGTGTCCTGGGCTCCACTTTGATTTGCAGGACGCCAATCTGGGGCTCTTACTCACGATGCCAAACTGCCCAGTGGTGTCACCCTTTCCTGCATCCGCGGTGCCGGGAGCCCCTGGAGTGCCCGTGGGTGCAGAGAGGGGGTGATGCTGGCTCTTTAATGAGTCCCATTGCCATTGGTCCTCATATTGCAGGTTCAAGCATGAATGTTCTTCCTGTGGGGGGTCCCAACCGGCATTTCGATGTTTCAGAAGGGCCATGGCTCGGCCTTTAGGGCTTCGGGTCAGACAGCCTGATAGAAGGGATCACCCGGTGATCGTGCGGGCCATGGCTCCTTGGCTAGATCGGTACCCCAATAGGCGATGCGCTGCGTTGTTATTGTTGGTTTTCGTGAGGGTTTTGTTATTCCACATGTGCCTTCTGACTTTCCTCGATTTGGTGGCTGGACCTGGTTGTTTATTGGCAAAAGCGGACATGGAGTCTGCGTTTCGGTTGTTGCCGATTCGACCGGATTGCTATCACTTGCTGGGGTGTTCCTTTCGTGGAGGTTTTTATTACGACCGTTGTCTTCCGATGGGCTGCTTGATCTTTTGCTACTATTTTGAATTGTTCTCTTCCTGTTTGCACTGGGTGGTGTCGGCGTGCTGGACGGAGTTCGGTGGTCCATTATTTGGATGATTTCCTATTCTTGGGGCTGGCGGATTCCGGCGATTGCGATGCGCTGCTGCAGATTTTTCGGGAGGTTGCCGGGGAATTCGGTGTGCCTTTTGGCCGATGATATGACGGGGGCCCAGTTTAATCGTTTGCCTTTTTGGGCATTGAGATCTATACTGTCCGTGTTTTCCGTTTGTCTGTAGAGAAATTCAGACCTTGTGCGTTTGGTGGGGAGGGTGCGGGGAGTTGCGAAGTTGCGGCTTTCTGATATTCGGTTTTTACCACCGGGGTACGCGCACCTCGCCACTTTGTTCGCATCACCAGTTCCTTGAAGGCGGACCTTGTGTGTGTCAATCCTTTTTGCTGCATTATGATGGGCTGACGTATTGGCTAGAGGCGGACGTGGACAATCAGTCCCTCGAGCTTTTTGCCGATGCGTCTGGGGCTCCTGACTTTGGTGTGTACTTTCAGGGTGCTTGGTGTGCCGAAGCGTGGCACCCGCGCTGGGCAGCGTCTGAATGGTGAGGAATCTCACAAG
Organism: Leptobrachium leishanense; assembly: GCA_009667805.1. NCBI lineage: Eukaryota > Metazoa > Chordata > Amphibia > Anura > Megophryidae > Leptobrachium > Leptobrachium leishanense. The sequence goes on from RXON01003620.1 coordinate 4,102, forward strand.
TCGGGAATTTTTTTCCTTTGATTATGGCCCTGGAGCTGTGGGGGGAGCGTCTGGCTAATAGGCTAGTGGTGTTCTGGATGGACAACCTGGGGTGGTGCAAGAGGTGAATCGTTCGTCGGTCGGTTCCCCTCCTGTCTTGGCTCTTTTGTGTGACCTGGTGCTGCGTGGTCTCGAGCGGAATGTGTGGTTGCGGGCCTGGCACGTGCCGGGTGTGCGGAACGTGATTGCTGACGCTCTCTCCCGCTTCCAGTGGCTCCGGGAGCAGCAAGGAATGCGACACCCTGTCCACTGTGGCTCTGGACCCTCGCTTTGCCGGGCTGTGGATTTTGTTGGGGGGCTCTTTGTCGGGAGCGACGTGGACGGCATATTCTCAGGTGTGGCGGAGGTGGGGGTCACGGGGGGAATGGGGTTGGCATTCTGCGGAGGATCGTAGGGGCAACCTTGATTTATTTCGATTCCCTCCGGGAGTAAGGGGGCTCCGGTTTGGGAGCGGCCGGAGTACTGACTGCCCTTTCTTTTGGTGCGAGGCGGTTGGTTGGGAGGATGTGGTCGGGATTCCCTGCTTTGAGGGATTGTTCCGGTGTGTGGTGGGACTGCGGTGGTCTGAGGTTCGGCGCCCAGCTTCTGGCCCCATGTTTTTGGAACTGTTGGATGTTTTACTCGGCGTTTGTCGTGATCTTTTTGAGGAGGTCGCGATTGTTTAGAGTTGCGTTTGCCTTTGCCTTTTATGGTGCCCTGAGTGTGGGTGAGCTGGTTGCTCCTAACTCTCAGATGCATTCTGCCTTGCGCATGTTTCTCTGTCAGCGATGAGGTGAGGTTTTTGATTGTCAGGTACAGGACGGACCGCTTGGGTAGGGGCGTTCTGATTACTTAAATGTGATTGGGGTGATCGGGTGTCCTTTGGGCCTCGCGCGGGAGTATTTGGCTATTCGGCCGGTTTTCCCCGACTCTTTTTTGATTTATATTGATGGGGTTCCTTTGACTTGAATACCAATTTCCGACAGTTTTTTAAGCGATGCATTCAGGTTTTTGGGTTATGAACCGGGGTTGTTTGCCTCCCATTCTTTTCGTACAGGCGCGGCGACTGTGGCTGCGGGTGCTGGCGCGTTGGACGGCATGATTCAGCGTCTGGGTAGGTGGGATCAGATCACTTTCGCTCTTAGGTGCGTCCTAACCTTTTATAATTTCAGGTGCTTCCCCAAGGATGATCTGGAGATTGGGTCATTCCTTCGTGCATTGGGCGGCCATGCGGGCTGAGCATCGGCCGCATGACAAAAATCTTGGTTTCCCGGCGGAGGTAGCGGAGATTCGCTGGTTGGAAATCCGGGGTTTGCGTTGGGCTCGGGTGTCGAAGGAATGCAATGTTTTGGCTGGGAGGGTTCCCAGGGAGGTTATTTTGGTTGTTCATGCGGGGGGGGGAATGATTTGGGGAAGGTTCGTTCGGTGGATCTGATTCGGGCTATGAAGCTGGATCTGGCCCGCTGTTTTGCTAAATTTGGGGGATTGTCGCTGGTGTGGTCTGACATTATTTCTCGACCTCGTTGGGAGGAGATGGCGGCGCCACGGGCCAATGACAGGGCTAGGAAGAGGGTTAGCAGGGAGGTTTCTAAATTTGTTCGGCAGTTAGGGGGGGTTTCAATCCGCCACACGGAGTTGGAAGGCGACAATCGGAATGTGATTCGCGGTGATGGGTCCATTTGACGGACATTGGTTTGGATATATTTTTAACTGGTTTGATGTCGGGGATTGAGGAGGCGCTGTCTGCGGTGGGGCGCAGGGGCAGCCATTAGGAGACCATGGTGCCCCTGGCGTTGGCATGGTTCCTGGACAGCGGTGCTTTAAAATGGTTAAGCCGCCTTCGGGTGAGGCATTTAACGAGATGAGCCCCGCTTGATCTCGGTCAGGCGGGGTGACGAGCTCCTGGTTTTGGATCGGTAACTGCCTATTACATGGGTAATAGGGCGGATAACGGAGAAAAGCACTGCTGGATTACATGTTGTAAATATTTAATAAAGCTGTGGCCCTTTCCAGTTAAGAAGGTGTTGTGTCTTCTTATATTTAAGGGGTATGGGTCAAGGAGGTCCCAGGTTTAATCAGTCATGTACATATACTTACCGATATACACACACACACACCCTAATGTACATATACTTACAGACACATTAATGTACATATACTTACAGACACATTAATGTACATATACTTACAGACACATTAATGTACATATACTTACAGACACACACACATTAACACACACACACATATACTTACACACACACACATTAATGTATATATACTTACACACACACACACATTAACACACACATATACTTACACATACATTAACACACACACATTAATGTACATATACTTACAGACACACACACATTAACACACACACACATACATATACTTACACACATACACACACACATATACTTACAGACACACACACACATACATATACTTACACACACACACATTAATGTATATATACTTACACACACATTAACACAAACATTAATATATACTTACACATACATTAATGTACATATACGTACACACACATTAACACACACAAATTTATGTATATATATACTTACACACACACACACATTAATGTATATATACACTTACACACACACATTAATGTATATATACTTACACACACACACACATTAACACACACACATTAATATATACTTACACAAACATTAATATATACGTACACACACATTAACACACACAAATTAATGTATATATATACTTACACACACACATTAATGTACATATACTTACTCACACACATTAATGTACATATACTTACTCACACACACACACATTAACACACACACATTAATATATACTTACACACACATTAATGTACATATACGTACACACACATTAACACACACATACACACATTAATGTACATATACTCACACACACATTAATGTACATATACGTACACACACATTAACACACACATACACACATTAATGTACATATACTCACACACACATTAATGTACATATATTTACACACACATTAACACACACATTAATATATACTTACACACACATTAATGTATATATACGTACACACACACACATACATATACTTACACACACACTAATGTACATAAACTTACACACACACATTATTGTCATATACTTACACACACGTACATATACCTACACACACACATTAATGTACATATACTTACACACACATATTAATGTACATATACTTACACACACATTAATGTACATATACTTACACACACATATTAATGTACATATACTTACACACACATTAATGTACATATACGTACACACACACACATACATATACTTACACACACACACATTATTGTCATATACTTACACACACACTATTGTACATATACTTAACCACACATATTAATGTACATATACTTACACACACATTATTGTACATATACTTACACACACGTACATATTACTTACACACACATTAACACACACAAATAACATATACTCACACACCCATTAATGTACATATACTTACACACACACACTATTGTACATATACTTACACACACATTACCACACTTACAGACACACACACTAATGTACATATACTCACACACACACACACATTAATGTACATATACTCACACACACACATTAACACACACACACACACTAATGTACATATACTTAGACACACACACACTAATGTACATATACTTACAGACACACACACACTAATATACATATACTTACAGACACACACACACTAATGTACATATACTTACACACACACATTAATGTACATATACTCACACACACACACACATTAATGTACATATACTCACACACACACACACATTAATGTACATATACTCACACACACACATTAACACACACACACACACTAATGTACATATACTTAGACACACACACACTAATGTACATATACTTACAGACACACACACACTAATATACATATACTTACAGACACACACACACTAATGTACATATACTTACACACACACATTAATGTACATATACTCACACACACACACACATTAATGTACATATATACACACACACATTAATGTACATATACTTACACACACACATTATTGTACATTATTGTACACACACACACACTAGTGTACATATACTTACACACACACACATTAATGTACATATACAGTTGTGTTCAAAATGATTCAACCCCCACTGAAATTGAGTGTTTTGGCCAGTTTGACATTGATTTTGATCATTCAGTCATCTTGCTTACAATTAAATCAAAGAGGCACGTGTAGGTCAGACAAATATAACATAACATTTATAATGAAATAACCACAAATGTCTTTTCTGTGCTCACATCATTATCAGTTTTATTCAACCCCCAAGTGACATTCAATCTTAGTACTTAGTACAACATCCTTTTACAGTTATAACAGCTTTTAAACGTGAAGCATAGCTTGACACAAGTGTCTTGCAGCCATCTACAGGTATCTTCGCCCATTCGTCATGGGCAAAAGCCTCCAGTTCAGTCACATTCTTAGGCTTGCGCACTGCAACTGCTTTCTTTAAGTCCCACCAGAGGTTCTCAATCGGATTTAAGTCAGGTGACTGCGATGGCCACTCCAAAATGTTCCAGCCTTTAATCTGCAACCATGCTCTAGTGGACTTGGAGGTATGCTTGGGATCATTGTCCTGTTGAAAGGTCTAACGTCTCCCAAGCCTCAGGTTTGTGACGGACTGCATCACATTGTCATCCAATATCTCCTGGTACTGAAGAAGAATTCATGGTACCTTGCACACGCTGAAGCTTCCCTGTACCTGCAGAAGCAAAACAGCCCCAAAGCATGATTGACCCCCCGCCATGCTTCACAGTAGGCAAGGTGTTCTTTTCTTCATAGGCCTTGTTCTTCCTCCTCCAAACATAGCGTTGATCCATGGGCCCAAACAGTCTAATTTTGTTTCATCAGTCCACAGAACACTATCCCAAAACTTCTGTGGTTTGTCCACATGACTTTTGGCATACTGCAGTCGACTCTACTTATTCTTTGGAGACAGCAAGGGGGTGCGCCTGGGAGTTCTATCATGGAGGCCTTCATTACGCAGTGTGCGCCGTATTGTCTGAGCTGAAACTTCAGTACCCACATCTGACAAATCTTTTCTCAGTTCCTCAGCAGTCACACGGGACTTTTCTCCACTCTACGCTTCAGGTAGCGCACAGCAGTCAAAGTCAGCATCTCTTTCTGCCACGACCAGGTAGCGTTTCAACAGTGCCTTTGCCTTGAATTTGCGAATGTTGCTTCCTATGGCTCTCTCTTGGTATGTTTAACATCTTTTGCAATCTTCTTATAGCCATTGCCCTTCCTGTGAAGAGTAATCACCTCTTCTCTTGTTATCCTGGACCATTCTCTTGACTTCACCATGTTTGTAACCAACAACCAGTAAATGTCTAGAAGGAGCTTGAGTATCAACAGTCATTTTAAAGCTGCCTAATTCATAAATTTTCCTATTAACATGACGGAAAGTTTAAATTCTAATAATGACTCGGAGGCGAGTATTTGCATTTCTTCCTTTATTGCTCAAACAGCAGCAAAGGGTTAACTTTTGAAAAAAATGGTAACAGCAGAAACAAACAACCACTCCCCAGCATGGGGAGGCCCTCCCATAGTCCTTGTCCCGCCCCAATCTCACGTTCAAGTAACCACTGCGGGAGCTTCCACTTCCTCTTCCGAGCCTGTGACAAGGCAACAAAAGCCAACTAGGACGGACCAGCTTCAACAATTAACGAAAACCGGATCCGAAGATATCAGGCATATCCAGAAGACGTAACTCCTTCTAGGACGCTGAAAAACAGTAAGGGACACGGAACGGAAGTTAGAGGCAGAGCCGTAACAGGGTGTATACACCAACACGGCACGTCCATAACAGACACCCATTCAGACAGGCACACTGACAGCAGCGCTAAATGTGTGAATAAAAGACACTACTCATGAACAGTGTGTGAAGTTTAATAATATTCGTGAATGTAAACCTCAGGAGCGGGTGTGTGTAGGACAGGACAGGAATAGGGAGGGAAGGGTGGGAAATACTCGCCTCCGAGTCATTATTAGAATTTAAACTTTCCGTCATGTTAATAGGAAAATTTATGAATTCTAAGGCATGTACTCGGAGGCTCCTATTTGCAAGTTTAACGCCGTCCTAAGACAGCATCTGACATTGCCGCAATAGGTTTAAAATAGAATGTGCGGAAAGTGGATTCTCTTGACCAATCGGCAGCCCGCATAATATCCTCAATGCGACAGCCCACAGACACTGCCCTGGATGCCACCGCACTACGTACGGAATGAGCCCCAAAACAGGTGACGTCGACTCCTGCCAACTCCATAAGCCAGCGCAGCCAGCGTGCCAGAGTAGCAGAAACCACCGGTCGGTGGGGAGGACAAAAGGATAAAAACAGGGGCGAGTCTGGTAGGGAACGGAAGGGGGCAGTACGGGACTCGTAGGTCCGTAGGCAACGTACTGGACACGAGGGGTTCGGCAGGAAAAGCGGGAAAAAGGACAAAGGTCAGTGAAGTCTTTGTGCGTCGTGAGATACGAAAACGTACACCTTCGGGTACAAAAGAACGAGCCCCAAAATCTAGAGCGCGAACATCACTGACGCGCTTACAAGCAACTAAACAGAACAACATGATCAACTTGGCGGAAAGAGCTCTGAGGGATAAGAGGTCATTATCTTGCCAGGAGCACAAGAGGGACAGAACTCGAGTAACATCCCAAGTGGATGTGTAGCGGGGAGCGGGTGGTCTAGTAAGACGCATGCCGCGTAAAAGCCGACAAACCAACGGGTGGTTGCCAATAGGCACCCCCGAAAGGCCCGCATGGCCAGCCGACAAGGCCGAACGAATTACGTTGACCGTCCGGTAGGCCTTCCCCTCATCGAACTGGACGGTGAGAAAATCCAGGACCACGTTCAGAGGGGCCGTAAAGGGATCCCAACTCCTCCCCATACACCAAGCAGCCCATTTGTCCCAGGCTGCGCGGTAGGAAGATCGGGTTCCAGGAGCCCAGGATTGGAGGAGGAGGTCTGCAGTGCGGTCCGAAACGCCTGTGGGTCCGCGGGGTTGCCAGAGATCAACCATGCCAATAGCTGCAGTCTGTCCGCCAGGATTAACGGGTGTGGCTGTTCTGACGGATTCAGGAGGAGAGTCCGGGATAGCGGGAGCAAGCGCGGGGCGTCCATCGCCATGCTGAGCAGGGTGGGGAACCACGACTGCGACGTCCAATACGGGGTGATGAGGACCATCTGAACTTGATGGCGTCGAACATGAAGAAGACAGCGGGCAATCATGGAAAACGGGGGAAACCCGTACGGGCGGGTAGTCGACCACGTTTGCAGGAAGGCATCTGTCGCCAGGATTTCTGGATCTGGGCGCCAACTGAAGAACACCGGGAGGTGGGTGTTGAGGCGGGAGGCGAAGAGGTCTATGTCGAACGGACCCCAGGTGTCGGAAAGCACGGAGAAAACGGATGGATGAAGCCGCCAGTCCCCGGAGTCCGAGAGGTGTCTCGAGTTCCAATCTGCCACCTGATTCAGGAGGCCGGGGAGGAACTGGGCCTGTACAGTCATGTTCATGCGGAAGCAGAACTCCCAAAACCTCTGGGCGAGGGAAGTCAGTCTCGGCGATCGTGGGCCTCCGAGGCCGTTGACGTAACGTACTGCGGACACGTTGTCCATCCTTAGAAGAACGCTGTCCGGCCGACGTTGCTTCGTGAAGCACTGGAGGGCGAACAGACCGGCCAGGAGTTCCAAAGCATTGATGTGGTAATCTGCTTCTTCTTGTGACCAACGACCGCCCGTCTCCTCTGAGCCGCAGCGGGCGCCCCAACCGGTTTTGCTGGCGTCGGAGTCCACCACCATGGAGGGAGTTGGCGAACGAATCGGTTTCCCGTTCCAGCGAAGAATGTTGTGGAGCCACCATCAGAGATCTACCACCGCGTCCGGAGTGAGATTGATGTTGTCTGCGTAATCCAGACCGGACCGGAGAGAACGGGCCTTCAAGAATTGGAGGGCCCTGTAGTGAAGCGGACCCGGTGGAATTGCTAGTCTTGCCGCTGCCAGGTGTCCGACCATACGGGCCAGAGAGCGTAGGGAGCAATGGCCCACTCGCAGGAGAGATCGAATCTCCTTTTTTATGGAAACTACCTTGGAGTTTGGCAGGCGTAAAGACATTTGAGCTGAATCCACCAGGAATCCCAGAAACTCCAGGTGACGAGAGGGAACTAGGATAGATTTTTCCTCGTTTATTAGGAACCCTAGATCTTGGAGGAGGGTTATCGTCCAAGAGAGATGCAGTAGTAGGGACCCGCGAGAGGGGGACATCAAAAGAATGTCGTCCAGATAGATAATTAACTGTACACCCCGAGCGCGTAGGTGGTGCACCACCGGTTTTAGTAGTTTGGTGAAGCACCACGGGGCGGATGACAGGCCAAAGGGTAGGCATGTAAACCGCCAGGTGTGAGGGCCCCACGCGAACTTGAGGAAGTCGCGATGCGCTTGGTCGATCGGGACCGAAAGGTAGGCGTCCTTTAGATCGAGCTTGACCATCCAATCGTTTTGGGATAGGAATCCCTGAGGGTGTGGATGCCTTCCATCTTGAAGTGATGGTAGACCACCCACTCGTTCAAGGACCGGAGGTTGATGACGGGACGCCTGCCGCCCCCTTTTTTCGCTACGAGAAAAAGGTTGCTGAGGAACCCAGGTGGAGCGGGGGATGCGAGCTCTATAGCGCCTTTCTTGTGGAGCGCGTGTACTTCCTCTTGAACCAGATTCATCTGGTCTTGCGCAAAACGAAGAGGTAATGGGAGGGAGTCTTGTGCAGGAGGGGAAACAAACTCTAGGAGGAGCCCCGAGACTACCTGAAGGACCCACGGGTCCGATGATATATGCGTCGCAAGCGCTGGAAAAAAGACGGAGGCGGCCCCCCACTTGCACTTGGGAACAATGAATAATTTGATAAGGACATACCTGCTCCTCGTCGGAAGTAGGGGACCTCTGCCGCCACGGTAGCCTCTGCCACGCCAGGGACCGGCTCTCGTGTACGGGACCGGACCAGCGGAACCGGTGTTGTAGAGGAGATGTTTGCAGCAGCGGGGCCTTGAGCATTGCGGGAGATGTTATAGCCCGCTCGGCCGGCAGCGCGACCCCTGTAGCTGCCGGCTCTACCAAAAACTCGCTTCTTGTTGGAGAAGATGCGTTTCATGGTTGATTCAGACTTGTCGATGGACTGGAAAGCCTGGGTGTATTCGCCCATATCTTTCAAGAAAGGTTTGCCAAAGAGCAAAATCATTGGTGGCCAGGTCAACCAGGCCGGAGTCAACTTTCAAGAGGATACTCTTTCTGCGTTCAGCAGAAATAGCGGCGTTGGCGTTCCCCAGGAGGCAAAGCGCACGCTGCAGCCACTCGCCCACTCGTTTGGGGTCTAAGAAAAGATCCTGAGTCTTGGCCTCCTCCACCAACTCAAATATGCGGACCATAGGGCCTGCAACATCTAGAACCTTGTCCTGACAACCTTTCAGGACACTGTCAATGCCTTTTTTGGCTGACCAACCGCGCCTGCCGGTGTATTTTTGGAAGCTCTTGTCTACCACGGGGGTCAGACACGTTTTACCCGTGGTGGTGGGTCTAGGGCATTCTGCCCGTAATCTCGCACGGTCCACTTTCTCGAGTGGCCGGCGCATATGGGCATCAACCCATTGCTCGACGTGCGCAGCGGGACACCAGGCTGTGGATCTAGGATGTTTGAGGTCCTCCGGCTCAAACAGTGGGTTGCCCTGGGGGTCAAGGATGACCAAGCTTTTGGAGCGGACAGCTCGGGCGGGAACCACTGCGGCCATGAGGTCGTGATCCTCTGGAGCGTGGATCTCCAGGATCTCCTCCTCTTCAGTCATTGGATCCTCATACTCATCCGTATCCGAATACTCGGTCAGCGCTGGTGTCGCCTGGCGCTGTCGTTTGGAGGTGACCGCTCGAGGGGCCCCGCGGTCGAGGGCTCTCTTACGAGGGACCAGTTGGGTGCTGGGACCCTGCAGTGTGGAGGAACTGCCATGTTTGCGGCTGCTGGTTGCAGCGTGCGCGTCCTTGGACGGCACAGAATCGTCCCCTGGGGGATCAGGCGCCGGCTCAACAGAGGGGCCTTGCACAGAACTGCGTCTGGAACCTTGCGCGAATGCTGCTGTCAGGGGTAGATGGCTGAGTGTTTAGGATGGCATTCAGAGATTGTTCCCATGTATCAGCCAGGGAGGATACAGCAGACTGCACAGCAGAGGACATGGAGGCCTGGAGGGAAGCTTCCAAACGCTGGAGACGTGCCTCGGATTTAGAGTACCTTTTGCGGTATTTCCGGTCCCCAGAGTGTGCCTGCATGGAGCTGGAGTCCGATGCATTGGCAGAGTGCTGAGGGCTTAAATCGGTGGGCTTAGACAGGGACATGGTTATTACTCGGTGTAGGCTGTTTTAAACCGCGTGTGGAGCGATGTGGGAAGCGTGCGCACCTTAATGCAGTTAAAATGGCCGCCGCAAACCCCGTGAGAATCGCGCATGCGAGGGGGCGGGGCTACCGCCCGTCCGAGCGCTGTGGAGATCAGGGGTTTTTTGGCCAGCCGGAATGTGAATGGAACAAGCTGCGTGTTCCGGACCAGCGGGTGGCGCACAGCGGGGAAACAAACAGCCGCAGTAAGAAGTTTTAGATAAAACAGGAGATAAAAGGCCACCCCCGACGGCAGGTAATGGCCAGCCGCCGGAGGGGGAGAGAGTGAGTCATTGTCCGCGGTTAACGCCGGGAGCAGAGACCCAGAGAGTAATAGAGTTTAGAAAATGAATTCAGTAAAGAATTGTAAATGAATTGAAGTGAATTAAAGTGAATAGAGACAGAGATAGACAAGTAAAAACGCTATACTCATCTCAGTCACGATGTTGCCGCTGCGAAGGAGCAGCAAAGGAAGAGGAAGTGGAAGCTCCCGCAGTGGTTACTTGAACATGGGATTGGGGCGGGACAAGGACTATGGGAGGGCCTCCCCATGCTGGGGAGTGGTTGTTTGTTTCTTCTGTTACAATTTTTTTCAAAAGTTAACCCTTTGCTGCTGTTTGAGCAATAAAGGAAGAAATGCAAATAGGAGCCTCCGAGTACATGACTTAGAATTGGAGCTTATTATGCTTTATTGCTGCCGTCACATCCCAAGGGTGTTTTCATACCTGATTTTGAAAACACTTGATGAACAACCTCTGTTCTTCAGATGATAGTCTTTAAGGGGTTGAATAATTGTGTCAATGAAGAATTCACAAAAGAAACATTTACTTACTGTATTACAAAACCAATTGATGTCATTTTAGTTGCATATGTTCTTTTAAAAAGTCCTTGTAGGATTTCATTCTGAATACAATTACAAATGTCACTAAATTCCCTAAAACCCTTTACAGCATTGGGGGTTGAATCATTTTGAACACAACTGTACTTACACACAGACATGTACATATACTTACAGACACACACACATTAATGTACATACACACACACTAATGTACATATACTTACAGGCACACACACATTAACACACACACACATTAATGTACATATACTTACACACACACACTAATGTACATATACTTACAGGCACACACACATTAACACACACACACACTAATGTACATATACTTACACACACACACATTAATGTACATATACTTACACACACACACATTAATGTACATATACTTACACACACACACTAATGTACATATACTTACAAGCACACACACATTAACACACACACACATTAATGTACATGTACTTACACACACACTAATGTACATATACTTATTTTTTAAGTTAAGTCCCCATTTAGCTTAACCCAGAGGGCATTCGAGGAACGAGGCTGTAACGTAGGGGTTCCTGTCCACGGGCAAACTGCTCCCCTTGAAGTCAGTATTCCGCAGAAGTACTGCTTATGGCCCAACTCAAAATGGAGACTGCATTGATTTACATTGTGCAAGGGACACACACACAGAGAGGAAAGGTGCAGAGACAATGTAATCACATCCAGCTATGAACAATGCATCAGATAACCATGAGCTGGGCGACCTTGGTTGCTGGGGGGGTGAGGGGCTGACAGAAGCATGTGAAAACCAAAGGAATCCATTACTTAGAGGGGGGAGGGTATATTACACAAAGACAGGAGCGTAATACAGAGGTTAAATGGAGGTATGCCCGGTGTTATGTAAGAGGTTATTTGGAGGCGGCTCCTGCAAACGGCCATATGTTTGTTTTGTTTTGAGGCATGAGGATGGAACCAATTTTGTCCAGGTTGCAATTCAAAGCGGCTGTGGAAAAGGCTGTAACGTTGCTGGGATGGAAAGAAACATAGAAAATGTGGGCAGATAAGAACCTTTCGGCCCATCTAGTCTGCCCAATTACATGGATACTTAACCTGGATTTATCTTTTGTTTAGGATAGCCTTATGTCTATCCCATGCCTGCTTAAATTCAATTACTGTTTTGGCCTCTACCACTTCAACTGGAAGAGCTGTTCCATGTATCCACCACCCTCTCAGTAAAATAATGCTTCCTGATGTTACTTTTAAACCTTTGCCCCTCTAATCTAAGACTATGTCCTCTTGTTTTGCTACTTTGTTTCATTTTAAATATACTCCCTTCCTCTACCTTGTGGATTCCCTTTACGTATTTAAATGTTTCTATCATATCTCCTCTGTCTCGTCTTTTTTCCAAGCTGTACATGTTAAGATCATTAAGCCTTTCCTGGTAACTTTTCTCCTTCAAGCCATACACCATTTTAGTAGCCCTTCTCTGAACTCTCTCTAAGATGTCTATATCCTTCTGGAGATACGGTCTCCAGTACTGCACACAGTACTCCAAGTGAGGTCTCACCAGTGCTCTGTACAGTGGCATGAGCACTTCCCTTTTCCTACTGCTAATACCTCTCCCTACACAACCAAGCATTCTGCCAGCATTTCCTGCTGCTCTATTACATTGACTACTTACCCTTAGATCCTCTGCAATAATAACCCCTAAATCCCAACCCTCAGATGTTGAGGTTAGGACTGTATCAAATATTCTATATTCAATCTAGGAGAAGGTGGGGGGAAGCCAGATATAATGATAGTGTATTTAGGGGGTAACGACATAGGGGATATTCTGTTTTTGGGGAAAAAATAAAATTAATAAACCTTCATTTCTCTGGCAGATCGTGAGCAGTTAGGATTAAACAGCGATGGGGAAAGGGAATTTGTTTAAAGGGCACCGGTCTTAGCAGGCTAGCTGGTATTTCATAATTTACTAAGTTAGAGAGGAGAGGGTTGTGAATAAGCGGGGGTAGGTATATAACCCTGATTCAATTTACAGTCGCGATAAAAAGTTGGTATGTGTTTGAACGTTAATATTCTGTTTTTTGGGTTTTTTCTTTCAGAGCGGGCGAAGAGAGTATGGATCCTGGGACACTCCTATGTGCATGGGGTGGCTGTTCACGCTGTGGGCACAACGATGGGAGTGAACCTAGGGTTCAGCCTCACTAAAGCGGGCATTAGGTGGATAGGAAGGAGGGGTATGGGGTGGGCGCAGTTTTTAGGGGTAGCACAGGAATCTAGGAGAAGGTGGGGGAAGCCAGATATAATGATAGTGCATTTAGGGGGTAACGACATAGGGGCTATGACAACGATAGATTTGCAGAATAGGGTCCGGGAAACACTTAGGTGGTTCAGGAAGGAATGGCCGGATGTTCAGATAGTGTGGTCTAACGTAATTGCTATATTAGTGTGGAGGAACTGCAGGGTGCAGGATACTTCGGGAGAAAGAAGCTAAACCATGCAGCGAAAAAGATTATGCTGGAGATGGGAGGAAAGGTTTTGGAGCATCAGAACATAGTGACAATGCAGGAGGAATTGTTTTGGAATGACGGGGTCCATTTGTCCAAGGCGAGGAACAACCTTTTCGGGGGCAACATCGAAGGGCTGATAAAGACCCTTGTGTAAGGTAAGTGAAAAGGTCACGGTCTTTTATTGGTGACGGAAAAAAGAGGGTCCTC
>RXON01003621.1:0-46521 GCA_009667805.1 Leptobrachium leishanense
CTGGGAGTTTCATAGCAGTGGATTCTGTGATACGCTTATATGCACCGCACATTACTGAGAGTTTCATGGCAGTGGATTCTGTGATACGCTTATATGCACCGCACATTACTGGGAGTTTCATAGCAGTGGATTCTGTGATACGCTTATATGCAGCACATTACTGGGAGTTTCATGGCAGTGGATTCTGTGATACGCTTATATGCACTGCACATTACAGAGAGTTTCATGGCAGTGGATTCTGTGATACGCTTATATGCACCGCACATTACTGGGAGTTTCATAGCAGTGGATTCTGTGATATGCTTATATGCACCGCACATTACAGAGAGTTTCATGGCAGTGGATTCTGTGATACGCTTATATGCACCGCACATTACTGGGAGTTTCATGGCAGTGGATTCTGTGATACGCTTATATGCACCGCACATTACAGAGAGTTTCATGGCAGTGGATTCTGTGATACGCTTATATGCACTGCACATTACAGAGAGTTTCATGGCAGTGGATTCTGTGATACACTTATATGCACCGCACATTACAGAGAGTTTCATGGCAGTGGATTCTGTGATACGCTTATACGCACCGCACATTACTGGGAGTTTCATAGCAGTGGATTCTGTGATACGCTTATATGCACCGCACATTACTGGGAGTTTCATGGCAGTGGATTCTGTGATACACTTATATGCACCGCACATTACAGAGAGTTTCATGGCAGTGGATTCTGTGATACGCTTATACGCACCGCACATTACTGGGAGTTTCATGGCAGTGGATTCTGTGATACGCTTATATGCACCGCACATTACAGAGAGTTTCATGGCAGTGGATTCTGTGATACGCTTATATGCACTGCACATTACAGAGAGTTTCATGGCAGTGGATTCTGTGATATGCTTATATGCACCGCACATTACAGAGAGTTTCATGGCAGTGGATTCTGTGATACGCTTATATGCACCGCACATTACTGAGAGTTTCATGGCAGTGGATTCTGTGATACGCTTATATGCACTGCACATTACAGAGAGTTTCATGGCAGTGGATTCTGTGATATGCTTATATGCACCGCACATTACTGAGAGTTTCATGGCAGTGGATTCTGTGATACGCTTATATGCACTGCACATTACTGGGAGTTTCATGGCAGTGGATTCTGTGATACACTTATATGCACCGCACATTACAGAGAGTTTCATGGCAGTGGATTCTGTGATATGATTATATGCACCGCACATTACAGAGAGTTTCATGGCAGTGGATTCTGTGATACGCTTATATGCACTGCACATTACTGGGAGTTTCATGGCAGTGGATTCTGTGATACGCTTATATGCACCGCACATTACTGGGAGTTTCATGGCAGTGGATTCTGTGATACGCTTATATGCACCGCACATTACAGAGAGTTTCATGGCAGTGGATTCTGTGATATGCTTATATGCACCGCACATTACAGAGAGTTTCATGGCAGTGGATTCTGTGATACGCTTATATGCACCGCACATTACTGGGAGTTTCATGGCAGTGGATTCTGTGATACGCTTATATGCACCGCACATTACAGAGAGTTTCATGGCAGTGGATTCTGTGATACGCTTATATGCACCGCACATTACTGGGAGTTTCATGGCAGTGGATTCTGTGATACGCTTATATGCACCGCACATTACTGGGAGTTTCATGGCAGTGGATTCTGTGATACGCTTATATGCACCGCACATTACTGGGAGTTTCATGGCAGTGGATTCTGTGATACGCTTATATGCACCGCACATTACAGAGAGTTTCATGGCAGTGGATTCTGTGATACGCTTATATGCACCGCACATTACTGGAGTTTCATGGCAGTGGATTCTGTGATACGCTTATATGCACCGCACATTACTGGGAGTTTCATGGCAGTGGATTCTGTGATACGCTTATATGCACCGCACATTACTGGGAGTTTCATGGCAGTGGATTCTGTGATATGATTATATGCACCGCACATTACTGGGAGTTTCATGGCAGTGGATTCTGTGATACGCTTATACGCACCGCACATTACTGGGAGTTTCATGGCAGTGGATTCTGTGATACGCTTATATGCACCGCACATTACTGGGAGTTTCTATGTGTGTTTAGGTAGTTGTGTATAGTGTGTGTGTGTGTTTAGGTTGTTGTGGTGTGTGTGTGTGTGTGTGTTTATGTTGTTGTGTATAGTGTGTGTATGTGTGTGTTTATAAAGTTTTGATTTCTGAGCTTTTAAATGTTTGTATTATTTCATTATAATTACCCTTTGGTGACATCTCGTCTGTGTTTTGCTGCCGCAGCTTCCTCTGGACATTATGACCCTTTTTATCGCGCATGTCCCACAAAGCCGTAGCTGACGCACAATACTGTTGATACAATAAAATTTGTACTTTAAGAAATGGAAAGGAAAACAGAAATCATCTAACATTTGGGCCCTATTACGATCTTCGTACACAATTTAGCGCCGGCGCAAAACGCGTTAACACGAGGGGTAAAACCATTTGCGCTGAACGTCGTATTACAAAGTCTGCGCACAAACGCGCCCACACCTGTCAACGTGGGTAAACCTGTGCGACGCTGTGCGAGCTTACTGTACTGCGCGCGTCCTATACTTAACATTGTGAGCGCAAATGTGTTTGTGCGCTGCTACGCGGATGCTATTACAATCTATGCGCAGTTTGTAACGCACAGCCTTGGCGCATAATTTTAGCGACTCCTAAAAGCTGATGTTAATGGCAAATTCTATCAACCCGCCGAACCCAAACACACCAGCCCAAAAAATACACAGCACAGTATAGTTATACTCATACCCAAACAAAAAAATGGAGAAGTTGTGCGCGCGCATTTTTTATTGCTGCAGCACATATACTCAGATTGATTTTGACAGGCGCCAAAATTTAACGGGAGATAATTGTGGTTCTTAATTCTGATTGGCTGAATCGCGTGAAAAACAGTCCGCACACTAAATTTCGTTGCTGCGCGCACGTTTGTGCGCATCCGTAAACGCGCAATTTCTTGGCGGATGAAAAAATGTGCGAGGATTGTAATACCCGTGTGATTTTATACGCGTGCTAACCTTTAACGAAGGGCACAAAACTTCACGCGCTGCGCAGCGTTTTAACGCGACGCATGTAATGGGGCCCCTGATAATCTAAACTTTCTTCAAAATAAAAAAAGATGTTCAGAAAAATTAATTAAAATAATTTTTGCTGCTAATTAAATGAATACACGGTTAATTGTTTTTATAAAAAAGTGATTGAGCTGTCATACTGTCATCTTCTCCCCGTACCCAAACAGGACTGGTCCCACCTACACAAAACCTGGCCTTTTTATTATAAAATGCATTTACTTACCTGATCAATTTCTCAGCATCTTCTGCCGGATGCTTGTTGTGCCTAGTTGACGCGATAAATTCCCCTCTGCCTTGAAGTGCCTCGTGTCTCGTAGTGTCATATCGCGCCGCCGGAAGTCGGACGCAATGGTTGATGGGTGAACCGCATGCGTGTAATCGGATCGGTCGGATGAAAGAACGCGATATCGGATGATATCACCATTGGATGAAAACGGATGCAGTGGACGTCCAGCCCGATTCTATGTGATAAACAGGACTTAATGTGGATTGTTTGTTTATCGTCTTGAGAAAAGTCCGGCTGAAACGTTGACGCTTAATAAAGAGTCTCTATAGTCTCTGTGTGGCGGAACATCGAGACTTTATTTGCAAAGTGTAACAGGTTCCAGCCCCGGAGCGAGGAATTGCTGTACAGGGTGTGCGGGGATCGAGGAGGATATATATATATATGTCATCTCAGTATTATTGAGAACATATATATTTATACACCCACACACTGCTCAGAATAAATGAATTCACCCCTTTTTATAGGTATTTATGATGCGCAGTATGAGATTATATATATAAAAATTCATTTATGTTGAGCAATGTGTATATATAAAGGGGTGTACTCATTTATGCTGAGCGTTGTGCGTATATTGGAGGTGTACTGATACGGACTACTGTATCTGTGTCTATATAGCTATGTGTGTACGTGTGTGATTTTATGTGTGTCTCCATATAGCTGTGTGTGTGTGATTTTATGTGTGTCTCCATATAGCTGTGTGTGTGTGATTTTATGTGTGTCTCCATATAGCTGTGTGTGTGTGATTTTATGTGTGTTCCATATAGCTGTGTGTGTGTGATTTTATGTGTGTTTCCATATAGCTGTGTGTGTGTGATTTTATGTGTGTTTCCATATAGCTGTGTGTGTGTGATTTTATGTGTGTTCCATATAGCTGTGTGTGTGTGATTTTATGTGTCTCCATATAGCTGTGTGTGTGTGTGTGATTTTATGTGTGTCTCCATATAGCTGGTGTGTGTGTGATTTTATGTGTGTTCCATATAGCTGTGTGTGTGTGTGTGATTTTATGTGTGTTTCCATATAGCTGTGTGTGTGTGATTTTATGTGTCTCCATATAGCTGTGTGTGTGTGTGATTTTATGTGTGTCTCCATATAGCTGTGTGTGTGTGTGATTTTATGTGTGTTTCCATATAGCTGTGTGTGTGTCATTTTATGTGTTTCCATATAGCTGTGTGTGTGTGTGATTATGTGTCTGCGTATAAGTGCACATGATGTGTTTAAAGTTTGTACCTCGCTCCTGCCCTGGAATGTGCATTAATTACAAACGTAGAGTTTCTGTCCAGAATAAGTGACCCGGGGGACCTTGACTTCCAGACAAACTATCATTAACCCCCTAATGGGCGGCGGCCAAAGTGTCAAAGTGTGTTTTTGTTTTGAAAGTGTGTTCACTTCACACCTGGAAGCGACTCCCTGCTGCTCCGCATTAACTATTTACACTTCAATGGTTTCACTTCCAGCTGAAAGATTCACAAACAAACACCTGACAATGTACCCCCGCCCCCGCGCTGCCCCCGCACCGACCTGCGCCGCCCCGCGCTGCCCCCGCACCGACCTGCGCCGCCCCGCGCTGCCCCCGCACCGACCTGCGCCGCCCCGCGCTGCCCCCGCACCGACCTGCGCCGCCCCGCGCTGCCCCCGCACCGACCTGCGCCGCCCCGCGCTGCCCCCGCACCGACTGCGCCGCCCCGCGCTGCCCCGCGCCGACCCGCGCTGCCCCCGCGCTGCCCGCGCCGACCTTGCGCTGCCCCCGCACCGACCTGCGCCGC
The DNA here is from genome assembly GCA_009667805.1 of Leptobrachium leishanense. Classification (NCBI taxonomy): domain Eukaryota; kingdom Metazoa; phylum Chordata; class Amphibia; order Anura; family Megophryidae; genus Leptobrachium; species Leptobrachium leishanense. The sequence continues at coordinate 5,195 of RXON01003621.1, forward strand.
CCGCCTGCCCCCGCACCGACCTGCGCCGCCCCGCGCTGCCCCCGCACCGACCTGCGCCGCCCCGCGCTGCCCCCGCACCGACCTGCGCGCCCCGCGCTGCCCCGCACCGACCTGCGCCGCCCCGCGCTGCCCCGCACCGACCTGCGCCGCCCCGCGCTGCCCCGCACCGACCTGTGCCGCCTCGCGCTGCCACCGCACCGACCTGCGCCGCCCCACGCTGCCACCGCCAAAAATGGATTTTTTTTAAAATAAATTTTCTGAGCACAAAGTTGTAATTGTTGCACATTCTACGACGACACACAATGCAAACACTACACAATAGACTCACACACACACACGGTATGATACTATATGTTTGTGTATATTAAAAATCTCTCGGGTAATCCTGACATCATCCAAACCCGCCGGTAAGGCTAATGTCAGACGAGCGCACTCTGCGCGCTGCACAACGCACACACATCCTGACGGACGATACTGTAGACACCACACAATCTGTTTTTCTTGACGGACGTAGAAAAAAAAGGAACTATGGGAAATAAAATGAATATGTCAAGGTGCTGGACGTGGCAAATGCGCTGCGTCTGACTTCGTTCCGTCACACACACACAATGCTACGCGGATGTGGCGCACTCTGCGCGTCCGTTTTAGCGGTTTTACGTTCTTGCCTAACTTGCGTCCGTTTGCCACGTGCGTTGTGCTGCGCAGTTCGGTGCGGACGCACTTAGTGGGTCTCTATTGATCATGATTCTATGCTATGACGGACGTTAAGGCTAGGGGTCAGATGAACGCATGTTTCACATCGTCCGTAAAAAAAATCCATCCGAACGCATGGCTGTACTTTTTCTCGTAAGACGTGATAGTGGTCACATGATGCACAATTTTGGCCATTTTTTCATACGTATCCAAACCAGGAAACTTTGGGTGTCTGGACGTTCTGTTGGCCGGACATGAGCAGCGTCTGACGTCTCCTAGTCACGCACACACGCCGCTATGCGGACGCCGCGCACTCTGTACGTCAGTACTAGCGGTTCATTGTTCTTGCAAAAATGCGTTCAATTGCCGTTTGCGTTGCGCGGCTGAACTTTCGTGCGGCCATACTTCGTGTGTGGGTCTGCGTTGGACGCCATATGTTGCTACCACGGCCGTAATAAAGTGCCGCTAAACGCACGTTCTCACTGCGTTCGTCTGACACCAGCCTTAACTGTGCGGCAACACGGACGCGATCATCTGACGCGCGCCTAAAGCTGCAAAAAAAATGAAATTCCCACTTTACCCAGATGATCTGCAGACTATCTGACCCCGTGTGGTTAAACCAAATTTTGTTACCGTTCAAAGTCTGAAGCTTCACCCAGGTAATCTGAGGAGGACCATCCACAGTTTTACCCGGGTAATCTGAGAACCATCCACAGTTTAACCCGGGTAATCTGAGGACCATCCACAGTTTAACCCAGGTAATCTGAGGACCATCCACAGCTTCACGCGGGTAATCTGAGGACCATCCACAGCTTCACCCGGGTAATCTGAGGTCCATCCACAGCTTCACCCGGGTAATCTGAGGACCATCCACAGCTTCACATCCACAGCTTCACATCCACAGCTTCACCCGGGTAATCTGAGGACCATCCACAGCTTCACCCGGGTAATCTGAGGACCATCCACAGCTTCACCCGGGTAATCTGAGGTCCATCCACAGCTTCACCCGGGTAATCTGAGGACCATCCACAGCTTCACATCCACAGCTTCAGCCGGGTAATCTGAGGACCATCCACAGCTTCACCCGGGTAAACTGAGGACCATCCACAGCTTCACATCCACAGCTTCACCCGGGTAATCTGAGGACCATCCACAGCTTTACCCGGGTAATCTGAGGTCCATCCACAGCTTCACCCGGGTAATCTGAGGACCATCCACAGCTTCACATCCACAGCTTCACATCCACAGCTTCACCCGGGTAATCTGAGGACCATCCACAGCTTCACCCGGGTAATCTGAGGTCCATCCACAGCTTCACCCGGGTAATCTGAGGACCATCCACAGCTTCACATCCACAGCTTCACATCCACAGCTTCAGCCGGGTAATCTGAGGACCATCCACAGCTTCACCCGGGTAATCTGAGGACCATCCACAGCTTCACATCCACAGCTTCACATCCACAGCTTCACCCGGGTAATCTGAGGACCATCCACAGCTTCACCCGGGTAATCTGAGGACCATCCACAGCTTCACCCGGGTAATCTGAGGACCATCCACAGCTTCACCCGGGTAATCTGAGGACCATCCACAGCTTCACATCCACAGCTTCACATCCACAGCTTCAGCCGGGTAATCTGAGGACCATCCACAGCTTCACCCGGGTAAACTGAGGACCATCCACAGCTTCACATCCACAGCTTCACCCGGGTAATCTGAGGACCATCCACAGCTTTACCCGGGTAATCTGAGGACCATCCACAGTTTAACCCAGGTAATCTGAGGACTATCCACAGCTTCGCCTGGGTAATCTGAGGACCATCCACAGTTTAACCCAGGTAATCTGAGGACCATCCACAGGTTCACCCAGGTAATCTGAGGACCATCCACAGCTTCACATCCACAGCTTCACCCGGGTAATCAGCAAAGCATCCAACCCCACTTGGGTAACAGTGAATTTTGCTATTATCTATGGATATTATCAATGGCAAAAGACAAACATTAAAATGTATTGAGGACATAATGAATATACAGAGTGACGGGATATAATGAATATACAGAGTGACGGGATATAGTGAATATACAGAGTGACGGGATATAATGAATATACAGAGTGACGGGATGTAATGAATATACAGAGTGACGGGATATAATGAATATACAGAGTGACGGGATATAGTGAATATACAGAGTGACGGGATGTAATGAATATACAGAGTGACGGGATATAATGAATATACAGAGTAACGGGATGTAATGAATATACAGAGTGACGGGATATAATGAATATACAGAGTGACGGGATGTAATGAATATACAGAGTGACGGGATATAGTGAATATACAGAGTGACGGGATATAATGAATATACAGAGTGACGGGATGTAATGAATATACAGAGTGACGGGATATAGTGAATATACAGAGTAACAGGATATGTTTCTTATATGAAGGTGAAAGAGTCACATGATCTTTATTATGTGTCATATGTGCTTATATATCATTTATAAAACATAATAACCATCAGGTTACTCTTTATATAATATCTTTATCTTTGTGCATTAATTGTCTGAAAATGAATTTACTGAGTCACATGACGGTTATTTCATGCAGTTTGTTACTGTGGATACAATTTCATTAAAAATAACAAAAAACACAATTTTTTTATGGGTCAGATAACAGTTTTGCAGCGTTACCCGGGTAATGGAGAAAACCTGTGCTTTGGGCGCCTCCTAGTGGTTTATTAGATAAATGACAGGAATGATAAATTAGACCAGGTCAATCTGTAGCAAAAAATGATGTATATCGGTATTGATTGAAATGAAACAGCCGCTGTCCTCTTCCATGTTGTTAGATATCCCAAATAACCAAATCTGAGTTGTGTAGGTGGTAGTGTCTGCGCTTCCTTCAATATGTTCTCAGATGTAAAGAAGCTGACAATCACTTTCTTCTTTCAGTAAAGGTGACCTGAAAGAAAATAAATGGACATAGTATAGCCTGTAACTTTCAATGTTATGATGAATGTTTAGGAGTGTCAGTATCGGGCCCTCCGGTATGAGCAGACAGCGATTTTTAAATGGGGCGCTGGATCACCTCTCCAGGAATCTGATGTCTCCTTGGATCTCCCGATCAGCAGCCAGCAAAAAGCAGGATCAGCACGATATCATTAAAATAATCCCCGGAACCTGCTGAAACCCAAGAAAAGCCGAGGACTCAGAGGCGTGTGGATACTTTGCAGATTACCCGGATCAGTTCATTGCACATCAGACTTTTACTAATGACGCCGGAGTAATTAATCCTACGAGTAACCGCACTCCGGACTTTAACCGTAATATATATGTCACGGGATGGCCCAGCACCCTCAGCCAGGGGCGGCGCGCAGTGACAGTGGTGACATGGACACTTGGGTGTGGTGGCACGCACCCCGTTTTACCAGTATTTTTATTAGATGTGGTCTTACTGATGTGCTGTATTAAGATGTACCTTGTGTGATTGTAACTGTATTAGGTGTAAGAAAACGTTTGTATGTGTTTTTCCCCGTCGCCATTTTGCCCATTCCAGCATGGTTACACCAGACAAAGGGATCTCCTGGCCCCAAGATGGAGGATACAGCAAGCCAGCTGCTTGGAGGCTGTTCCCAGACCTCATTTGCCTAATCCCTGGACAATGGGAAGGCTGGAAGGGACCTGGGAGGGAACAGGGGGGGCTGGGAGAGGAGCCAATCAGTGCTGGTTGTGTGGGTGGGGGAGTGGGCAATCTGTATGTGAAGTTGTATACCTGACTCTGTTGTAAACCCATAAAGTCAGTTGATCTAGTTCATTCAGCCACGCCTGGTGTTCTTTATTTGGTGAACGTATTCCTGTGATCCAGCGCGGTCTACAGAGCACGGTAGCCAGATCCGAATCGTCCACCCTGTGCCTGCATCTCGCATCAGGACAGAGGTGCAGCGTGCGGGCATCGACCGCTGTGAGATCCGATTCGACGGCCCGGCGCGCATCTGCCGCGCATTTCCCGCGCATGGTATAGCGGGCGCCATCCGATCGCCGTAGATCCGAAAAGACGAGCGGACGTCCCAACTATAAGATCCGACCAGCTCCCGAGGGGAATTCCGATCCGACCGGCCGTTCCGCAGACGACACATCCGCCAACCAAGGTCAGTAGACCAGCTGCTCGGGACGCTGAGTGCCGTGTCGCTCAGTGGTCGGGCTGGTCTCACCCAGGGGTCCCTTCCAACGCCCGCCAACCCTTTCCCAGGGTCACTCCAGGCCGCTCGAGACGCCGGGTGCCGTGTCACTCGGTAGTCGGGCCGGCGGTAAGCGCACTAGGGGGAAGCAGATAGGAGCACACCCGCAGGCGGACAACATCCCATTCCGTCATACTGGTGGCAGCGGTGGGATCGCTCTCTGCACCCCTAGGAGACCTACGCCATGGCGGTGTACACCCCCTACAACCGGGACACCCTGCGTGGGATGTTGGAGAACCGGGGAGGAACGCCGGGTAGCAAGAAAAGGAAGACCCTGATCAAGGAGCTGACCAGGATGGATCAGGACGAGGCGACGACGCCCGTCCCCAGCCCTGTCCACGCAGAGGTGGAGGAAGGCGCTGACCTCAGAGAGGTGCGGCGTCGGATCGCACTGCTTGGAGATGCCCCGACGACAGAGGACCGATGTAAGGTGATCGGGAGTTCTACCGGGAAGTTGAGCTGGAGAAGGAACGCCAGCACCAGCTGCGGTGGCAGAGCTCCGCGGAGCAGAAACTGAGTACAATGACCCCGAACCCTACCCCGTGGAACCCTGGGTCGAGACTCACAGCTCGTCTGGAGCTTCACCCTGGGAATCCACAACCCCCAGTGACGACGCTTGCGGGACTCTCAGCTCGTCTGGAGCCTGTACTGAGGACATCACTCATCCCAGCGACCCTCGGATGGAGACTCACAGCTCGCCTGGAGCTGCATCTGAGGACGCCATATTCCCCATTGAGGAGCGGTGCTCCTGTGCCGGCACCTTCGCAGACATGAAGGTCGTGCTGGCAAGAAGGCTGCAGGAGGGTCCAGAGCGGGACCAGGGGTCCACAGAGGAACTGTGGTACGAGGCCCTGGACCATGAGCGGGACTGCCATGATGTGGACATTCCTTCCGACGCTGACGTCTATCGGGAGCAGTACGCTGTGCGGGCAGCGTTCCTGCAAGGTCGGGCCCCAGAAGAGTGGGAGGCCGAGCTCTGGAGTCTGGTGCAGGAGGAGGTCGCACTGGACGCCGCGTACCGCGCGCTCCGGTGGCTAACCGCCGCTCCGGCAGTACGGCCGTTGGGAGGCAGTTCCGTTGCAGGGCCTCGCTACGGAGGCACAGGACTGCTCTACGCGAGCATGGCCGCCGACCCCGATTTTGGAGAGGAGACCGAGGAACGGATGGAGGACATCCTGGAGCGACGGGAACTGGAGATCCCGTCAGACAGCAGGGACTCAGTGTTTGAGGAGCTGGAGTCCCTAGCCGAGCGAGAGTGGGAGCTCGAGGTGGCTTATCGGAGACTGTTGGACGGCGTTCCGCAGTCGAGCCTGAGCTCCCCGTGGTGGGACGGGTCGACGGAGGAAGTCGACAGTCCCCAGGTTTGGGACCTATGGGAAGCCGAGGCGGACTCATGGGTGCCCGTGGGGGGGTCGTCTGAGGAAGTTACCCCCCTCACCCCGCAAGAGGACAGGGTGGCCGAGGCCACGGGTCCAGCGGGGGAGGAGACGGATGGTCTCCCCGGGATGGGTTGTGCGCAACCGTCGATGCCCCGGGGGGTGAAGTGACCATCCTTCCCCAAGGAGATCTCCAACCAGCAGAAGAGCTGGCTACGGGGCAGAGTGCTGCTGGCCTCTGCCCACTGCCCAAAGTCTGCCAGGAGGGGCAGGCAGATGGTTCCCCCGGGATGGGTTGTGCGCAACCCTTGGTTGTCCCGGGGGGTGAAGCAGCCATCCTTCTCCAAGGAGATCTCTCGCCAGCAGAAGAGCTGGCTACGGGGCAGAGCGCCGCTGGCCTCTGCCCACTACTCAAAGTCTGCCCGGAGGAGCCGACGGATGGTTCCCCCGGGACGGGTTGTGCGCAACCATTGATTGCCCCGGGGGGTGAAGAAACCATCCTCCCGCAGGGAGATCCTCGCCCGGCTGACGAGCTGGCCACGGGGCAGAGCGCCGCTGGCCTCTGCCCATCCCTCTCAGGTTGCCTCGAGGGGCAGCGCAAGGATGACCCTGTACGACTGCCGCGGCAGCGGTCCAGTCCCCTCGTCGGCGGCCAGGGAGAGCAGCCGGGTGTGACCCCGTTTGTCCTCCCGGTTGCCGTTTCCGTACCCGGCCAACCCGCAGAAGAGCTGACGCCAGGGCAGAGAGCCGCTGGCCTCTGCCCGTTCCGCCCGATTCGCCCCGAGGGGCAGAGCGTGGATGACCCTGGGCGACTGCCGTTGCATCCCGTGGTTCTCCCTTCCAGCTGGCTGGAGGAGCAGCCCGGTTTGGCTCTTGTGGTTCCTTCAGTTGCCGTGTCCGTACCTGGCCCTCCAGTGGAAGAGCTGGCAACGGGGCAGAGCGCCGCTGGCCTCTGCCCATTTTTGCAACCTTTGGGCTCGGGAGCCTTACCCCGCCACGGTCCTGTCCCACGGCTGACCCGGGCACCTGGGGCGTGTGCAGTTAGCACCCGGGTTCCCCAGGTGAGTGACAATCCTGGGGGGGGCACCGGAGGCCCTCCGGCCCAGAGGCATGTCCTCTCGCCCAGCCGGGGACACCCTCAGGACATGGGGTCCCGACCAAGCTGGCACGGCCGCAAGGCCAAATGGAGAGGCCTGGTGACCCGGCCTCCCCAGACTGACTATGGGCCTGGGAGCACCGACTTCCCCGGTATGACCCGGTGGGGTCAGACCAGGTGCGTCGAACTGGGGGAGGGGGAGGAGTGTCACGGGATGGCCCAGCACCCTCAGCCAGGGGCGGCGCGCAGTGACAGTGGTGACATGGACACTTGGGTGTGGTGGCACGCACCCCGTTTTACCAGTATTTTTATTAGATGTGGTCTTACTGATGTGCTGTATTAAGATGTACCTTGTGTGATTGTAACTGTATTAGGTGTAAGAAAACGTTTGTATGTGTTTTTCCCCGTCGCCATTTTGCCCATTCCAGCATGGTTACACCAGACAAAGGGATCTCCTGGCCCCAAGATGGAGGATACAGCAAGCCAGCTGCTTGGAGGCTGTTCCCAGACCTCATTTGCCTAATCCCTGGACAATGGGAAGGCTGGAAGGGACCTGGGAGGGAACAGGGGGGGCTGGGAGAGGAGCCAATCAGTGCTGGTTGTGTGGGTGGGGGAGTGGGCAATCTGTGTATGTGAAGTTGTATACCTGACTCTGTTGTAAACCCATAAAGTCAGTTGATCTAGTTCATTCAGCCACGCCTGGTGTTCTTTATTTGGTGAACGTATTCCTGTGATCCAGCGCGGTCTACAGAGCACGGTAGCCAGATCCGAATCGTCCACCCTGTGCCTGCATCTCGCATCAGGACAGAGGTGCAGCGTGCGGGCATCGACCGCTGTGAGATCCGATTCGACGGCCGCGGCGCATCTGCCGCGCATTTCCCGCGCATCGGTATAGCGGGCGCCATCCGATCGCCGGTAGATCCGAAAAGACGAGCGGACGTCCCAACTATAAGATCCGACCAGCTCCCGAGGGGAATTCCGATCCGACCGGCCGTTCCGCAGACGACACATCCGCCAACCAAGGTCAGTAGACCAGCTGCTCGGGACGCTGAGTGCCGTGTCGCTCAGTGGTCGGGCTGGTCTCACCCAGGGGTCCCTTCCAACGCCCGCCAACCCTTTCCCAGGGTCACTCCAGCCGCTCGAGACGCCGGGTGCCGTGTCACTCGGTAGTCGGGCCGGCGGTAAGCGCACTAGGGGGAAGCAGATAGGAGCACACCCGCAGGCGGACAACATCCCATTCCGTCATAATATATATATATATATATAAGACAAGCGGGAGGGCAGCTCTCTTCCTGTACTAAGCATAATGGACATGCGCTTCTCACGACATATGGACGTAACACACCAAGGGGAGAGCACCACATTACACAAACCACACCTGCCTAAAACTCACACAATATGAACACTTTAAAGGTTTGGAAAGATTTTAAGACCTCTTTAAATTGTGCGAGTTTTAAGATGGTGTGGTTTGTGTAATGTTGTACTCTCCCCTTGGTGTGTTGTGTGTGTGTATATATATATCAACATCACACACGTGTATAATCACATATATACACACAAATATATAATATTTTATATCGCACACAAATAAACACATATCTCACACAGATATATAATCACATACAGATATTATATATAATAACACACCGATAGATAAACACACACAGATATAATCACACACAGATATATAATCACAGATATTATATATAATAACAGATATATAATCAGATATTATCTGATTATCTGTGTGTTATTATATATATTATATATAATCACACATATTATATATAATAACACACAGATATATTATCACACACAGATATATAATCACACAGATATATATATAACACACAGAAATATAATCACACAGATTATATATCACAGATATATTATCACACATATTATATATAATCAGATATTATATATAACACAGATATATAAACACATATTATATAAACACATATTATATATAACACACAGATATATAAACACATATCACATGTCACACAGATACAGTATATAAAAACACTTAGATATATAAACACACAGATATATAAACACACACACAGATATATAGAAATACACTTAGATATATAAACACACACACAGATATATAGAAATACACACACAGATCTATAAACACACAGAGATATATAAACACATGTGACACACAGATATATAAACACACACAGATATACGGTTTAACACAGACAATAAATCTGTATATTTGTGTTTTTATTTGTATTTCTGTAACAATGTATCAATGTATCCTCCTGATAAAATACTTTATAAATAAAACTCCTGGATACACATGGCTTTTTTTTTTTTTTATCCAGGGGCAGATTGTGTGAACACCAGCTCCGCAGGGGCCGGTAATCTCCATGTGAATGGGGCAGGGCGGGTAGTTCAGGTACTATGGAGGAGTCAAGGGAGGGCCCTGTGATAAGAATGGCCAGAAGCCCCAGGCCTCTTAGACTTGTCCACCATCAGTCACACTGCTGTCTCAAGAGCCCAGGACCTCTCACCTGCCCACCTTCAGTAGTTTCACTGCTGTGTCTGGAGCCATGGTGGACCTGGCTCTCTTCTCTGGACCCTTGGACCAGCCCAAGCCAGTGGCCGAAAAGAAGAGAAGCTACCAGCGCCATGGGAAGCCACCCTACTCCTACTTGGCCTTGATTGCCATGGTCATCCAGGCATCTCCAGACAAGAAGCTCCAGCTATATGAGGTGAGCAGTAGGGTCATAGTCACCAGGTTGTCCATGTGTTGCGGGAGGGAATTTTACCTATGTGCAGGGGACGGGGCTGGATTTACATCTCAGGAGCCTGTAGGCACAGAAATCGAGTGCGGCCCCCCCCCTGAAAAAAAGTGCCACAACTGCTTTTTAACCCCTTAGTGACCGGGCGGTTTTACACAAATCCGTCCTTTAGTGACCGCTGCTGTTTTTACGTTTCTGCGCTGTTTGTGTTTATGTCAAATTTTCCTCTTACTCGTTTATGTACCTACACATATTTTACACTGTTTTTCTCGTCATTAAATGGACTTTATAAAGATACCATTTTTTTCATCATTTCATATAATTTACTATAAAAAACATTGTGAAATATGACAAAAAAATTGAAAAAACACCACTTTTTCGAACTTTGACCCCCAAAATTTCATATGTATCAACAACCGTCAAAAAAATGTATTCCCTTAGTAGTTTCTAAATTCAGTTCTGAGTTTAGCAATACCCAATGTTTACATATTCCTCGCTTTATTCCTTATTTTATGCAACAATAAGTGCAAGTAGCACTTTGCCATTTCCAAAGAGTTTATTTTCAAAACTAGTGCTAGTGACATTGTAACACTGATATCTGTCACTAATTCCTGAATAACCCTCCACATATACATATTTTTTTAAAGTACACAAATCAAGGTATTAAACTTGGGGTATTTTGACTCTTTCCATGCAACTATTTTACCACAAATCTATGCCAAAGTTAGAGGAAAAAAATTTTTTTTAGTGATTTTTTTTTAATGCAATTTAAGAATACATGTACTGTGAACTTTAAGGTTTACTGCCAAAAAGCACCCCAAAATATGTTCAGCAACATCTTCTGAGTAAATTGATACCACCCATGTATAGGTATATCGGGTCATTTGGGGGCTAATAGGCCTTATTTGGGGGGTGCGCATTTCAGTTTTCCAACTTGGAATTTTCACATTTCGTCATCATGCACCCATGTCCTATTTGGGACATTTTTGAAGCCGGCCAAAGTAATTTACCCCCATCAAACCATATATTTTTAGAAAGGGCACACCCTAGGGTACTTCAAAGAGTTGTATTTTAACACTTTCCATGCACTAGCTCTATGTCAAACTTTCAGGTAGTCACTTTTTGTGTTATTTTTTCACACACATTGTACTTTAGGTGTGAATTGTCAAATCCAGTTATGGGTTACTGCCAAAAAACACCCCAAAATATGTTCAGCAACATCTTCTGAGTAAAGTGATACCACCCATATATAGATTTGTTGGGTTGTTTTTGGGGTGCTACGCCAATCTTTGACATGTGCTTGTCAATTTTCTAATTTGACATACAGTATCTTCTTTGCTTATCTTCTTTTTAGGGGCCTTTTTACATACCCCAGTTTTATGAACGTGCATATATTTGGTAAGCTAACACCCCAAAGTATTGTAAATGGAGTGTTTTTATGCTATGGATGCAACCGTTTGCCCCAAACAAATTGGATACTGTTTGGTCATTTTTTATTTTTACACCCACATCAGTTTTGGACTGTGATTTAGGAGACACTGTTGTTTGTTACTGCATGAAAACTCTCCAGGTTGTTTTCTGCAAGGTCTCCTGAGTACACACATGCCCCCCATGCATAGGTGTGCAAAGATTTTGGCAAAATACAGCACCAATTGTAGAACATAAAAATGTAGGAATAAAATGTAAAAGTTTGGTGCAGTAAAAGAAAAAAAAAACTAAACTGAACTAACTAACTGGAGTGTGAGAAAAAATAGAAAGGAAAAAAAAATCACAGATCACGCACAGTGTGATATAGCTTGAAACAGTCCCCAAGACACAGACCGGGTTGTCCAGGGCATTCTGGGCAGTAAAAGGTTGTGTCTCTCCTCTGCCCCCTCTTGAAACACACCCTGCACCTTTTTTGGGGTTTCTGTTTGCCCTCAGTAGGGGGGATTTTAAATATAAAATGTGTAGCCCCAACTCTGTCCCCCATCACCGCCCGGGGAGCAGGTGCATCCTGGTACAAAAACCCCGAAATGACCTGGAGCTGAAACTGTAAAAAGGACAGCGTCACTCCGGGGTTTGCCTTTTTGCATTGTGGGTTGCAATTTGCATCAGGTAAATTGCAACCTTTTTGTTCCAGGCCCTTGACTTCCGCATAATCTGGTAGGGCTGGAGCAGCTGATCTGCCAGATCAACCCCACCCATATGCCGGTTATAGGCTTTGATGCACACTGGCTTCCTGATGCGCTCAGCTCTGCCACGTACAGAGACCTCCACAGACCTCTCAGTGTGGATGGTGGATAGAAGGTATACATCCTTCTTGTCTCTGTACTTGACCGCCAACAGCTCCTCTTGGCGCAGAGCTGAGGTTCTCCCCCCTTTTTAGCCGGGTGCGGACAAGCTGTGCTGGGAAACCTACGCGGTTCTTGCGAACAGTACCGCATGCTGCTGTATCAAAACAATACAGCAGCTTGAACAAAGGGACACTTGTATAAAAATTATCAAGATACAAGTGGTACCCTTTGTTCATCAGGGGAAAAAGTAGGTCCCACACAATCTTGCCACTGGTTCCCATGTGTTCTGGGCAACCTGGAGGGTCAAGGCTACTATCCTTTCCCTCGTACACCCGGAAGGCCTGAGTATACCCACTCTCGCTGTCACAGAGCTTATACACCTTCACTCCGTACCTGGAGCGTTTGGAAGGAATATACTGCTTGAAACCCAGCCTTCCCTTGTATTTCATTAGGGATTCATCCACACAGATATTCCTTCCAGGTGTATAAGCCTCTGCAAACCTGGCGGCGAAGTGGGTAATCACGGGGCGGATTTTATACAGCCTGTCAAACTGGGGATGCTCTCTAGGAGGGCACAGGCTGTTGTCACTGAAGTGTATGAAACGCAAAATGTTTTCATACCTTCTACGTGACATTGATTGGGGGTAAATGGGGGTAGAGCAGATGTGGCTACTGCTCCAGTAGGAGCGAATTGAGGGCTTCTTTATGATGCCCATCAGCATAGTAAGTGCCCAGAAATTCTGGCACATCTAGCGGGGTCCATTGCTGCCTTGCCAAGTAGGAGTCTGGCTTCGCAGCACATTGCTGATGGGCATACAGATTTGATTGGGCAACAATGTGGCCCAACAAATCATCCCCCAGAAACACCTGCAAAAACTGTGTGGCGGTAAATCCTGCAACATCAGTATTGATGCCAGGATTTGCCAACAAAGGAGGGATATCTGGCCTCTGGCGATGAGGCACTACCCACTCCTCAGCTGGAGCTGTGCGTCTCCTGCTGGCAGGTGGTGGCCCAGGATCTGAAACATCACTAGGAGATACATCAGCCAGCGTAGATGATGTATCTATTGATATATCTGAGCACCTAGCAGGGTCAAAATCTGGGTCGGTGTCCGACGCAGATGCCTCAGATTCTGACGCCAGGATGGCATATGCCTCCTCGGCGCTGTACACCCTCTCAGACATTATATATAATAGATTATAAAATTTTATAATTATTATATATATATAAGCGGATTGTGAGTTCCGTTGGGTTTCACAAGAAAATACAAATAAACACCTAAATCTCCCTAAAATCTCTCTAAATCTGCCTCAATTTTTCTAATCTCACTAAATCTACCTAAAATCTCTAACCTGTCAAATCTGATCTCTCTCTCTCTCGCTCACCAAAACACAAGTGAGGAGAGGGAGGGAGAATCACAGAGGTCAGAGACAATATTTACAAAATATTGACCTGACCTGACAAATTAGAAATTGTATTTATATTTTTTCTAACTTCTGATTGGATGTTGCTAGCCAGCCTCTCTGATGAGGCAGGCTAGGAACATCCCACACAGCCCCAAGATGACCCTGTCCTTAGAAGGGCAGCGCCATCTTGGCTGTCAGTTTTATTTTATTAATTTTTATTAATTTATTTTAACTTTGTTTTTCTTTTTTTACACATTTTTTTTGGTCTGCTGGGTGCCTTGATCCCTCGAGGCACCCAGCAGAGCACCTGATCACTTATGTGATCGTTTTTGTACTGAGTGCCACGATACCTCGTGGCACTCAGTACTTCCTGCCGCTACCAGAAGTGATCGCTCGGGGGGAGCGATCACTGAGCGGACCGGCGGCAGGTAAACATATTGCAAGGATGCCTCGATGTCGAGGCACCCTTGCAATATACTCAGAGCAGCTGGAAGCGATACCGATCGCTTCCAGCGCTCTGTAGAAGTGCGGGGCACCTTTCCGGTGAAACCGGATGTTGATTGCTCCCGGGGAGCGATCACAAGGGGCCCCGGCACTTTTGTCTGCCATTGCACGGATGCCTGGACTCCCAGGCATCCTGCAATGGCGTTTGAGCTGCTGGAAGCGATCCGATCGCTTCCAGCGCTCAAAAGACCGCAGGACGTACCATGTATGTCAGCGGGTCTAAAAGAGACCCGCGGCCGTGACGTACATGGTACGTCCGCGGTCCTTAAGGGGTTAAAAATGTATGTTCTGAGGAAAGCAGGAGCAGTTTCTGTCTGCGCTGACATGGAAAGAGGAGCGGAATGTTAATAGGAACCCTAAAAAAACCATAAGGGGTTATTCAGCGATGTCCGAAATGTAACCAGACACTGAAATTCAGAGAACGGTGACATTTCGGGGCCATTCGGCTAATCAGAGAGCAGGCAGTTCGCCTAATTTTGTCAAATTGCCTGCACATACGGTGCCTATTCGGCGGCAGTGAAATACGGTGCTTGTTTGGCGGCAGTAAAATACGGTGCTGTTTGGCGGCAGTGAAATATGGTGTCTGTTTGGCTGCAGTAAAATACGATGCTGTTTGGCAGCAGTGAAATACAGTGCCTGTTCGGCGGCAGTGAAATACGGTGCTGTTCGGCGGCAGTGAAATATGGTGTCTGTTTGGCAGTGAAATACCGTGCTGTTCAGCGGCAGTGAAATACGGTGCTGTTAGGCGGCAGTGAAATACGGTGCTGTTAGGCGGCAGTGAAATACAGAGCAGTTCGGCGGCAGTGAAATACGGTGCTGTTTGGCGGCAGTGAAATACGGTGCTGTTAGGCGGCAGTGAAATACAGTGTTCAGCGGCAGTGAAATACGGTGCAGTTCGGCGGCAGTGAAATACGGTGCTGTTTGGCGGCAGTGAAATACGGTGTTCAGCGGCAGTGAAATACGGTGCAGTTCGGCGGCAGTGAAATATGGTGCTGTTTGGCGGCAGTGAAATACGGTGCTGTTAGGCGGCAGTGAAATACAGTGTTCAGCGGCAGTGAAATACGGTGCAGTTCGGCGGCAGTGAAATACGGTGCTGTTTGGCGGCAGTGAAATACGGTGCAGTTCGGCGGCAGTGAAATATGGTGCTGTTTGGCGGCAGTGAAATACGGTGCTGTTAGGCGGCAGTGAAATACAGTGTTCAGCGGCAGTGAAATACGGTGCAGTTCGGCGGCAGTGAAATACGGTGCTGTTTGGCGGCAGTGAAATACGGTGCCTGTTCGGCAGCAGTGAAATCCCCCATAGAGAAGCAATGGTTAATCTATTCACATTGAACAGCAGAGAAATGTCAGTGAAATGCCCTGATGTTCAGTGGTTTCATTCGGCAGGTTTAATCAGGCGAATCCCATAGGTTTCAATGTTAAAAATATTCCTGTTTTAATCCAATATCTGATAAACCGTTTATTAATTTAATCTGCAGCAAGAAGTCTCTTTTATCTATTGATTTTTTTAGGATCTTTTAGGCAATTTCTTAGGATTTTTTCGTCAAAATTTTTTTCTATTTTTTTTTTTAAAGCGTCTTTTTGTTTTTTCTGTAACTTCCCTTTTTATTCTCATTCATTGGATTTTATATGTAAATTTCAGAAATTTTCGCTCTGTAGTTTCTTTGCAAACAGCGTTTAACTTTTCAAACATTCAAGCAAACAGTTTTTTGTTGTTTTTACCCCATTCTTCTGTGTGCTGGCTTTTTCCGGCAGCTGCTCTGCGCTGTGATCGGCGGCTCTTTGGGTTTTTCCATTGTGTTCAGCGGGGTTTCGGTTTCTGCGTGTACGGTGGGTTTGCGGTGGGTTTTCTCTGCTCTCCGGGGACCCTGTGGTTGTACAGAGTCGGCGAACTAGAATTGCAGAATCACCCTGATGTGCGGGGAACATTACGGTACTCTATGAATAACCCCTCAAGTAACCTTAACCCTAAAACAAGCACAAAGAGAAATTAAGGTTTTGGTTTCTAACCCCAGCAATGGAAAATGATGCTCCATTTCAGCCCGGCGCAAACAAACGTCTGCGCATTGAAATACAGTCGCGGCTGAGGGTCTTCATTTCAAGACGTGACTTTTTTTTATTCTTTACTTTTGGTAATTTTTCAATAGGAAATCAAAACCTGCGTTGGAGCAAAATGCGGGGGGGGGCGGGTTTTTATCTTTTTTTTGTTTGGTTTTATATTTTACATGGTCATGTTTGGTGTCATTAGAAAGGGCGGACTCTGACCCGTCCAATCACACCTTTCATGAACTCGTGGGGTGTAAATAATGGAGTTACAGGGGTCCAAAGCCCCCTGTCTCTCCTCACTGCAGCTCCGCGGTCTAGGTTGTGGATGAAACCATGCATTGTGCCGTCACCTCCACGCTTGCTGGCAGTGTGGGAGAAGTTATGCAGCGTCACTGACTGCGCACTTTATAATTATAAAATCAACAATAGTGCGGTGTCAGGAAACAATATATTTATTTTCCCTTAAAGCTGTGATGTTTGGTTTGGTTGGACGTGTCACACTCCGGCCTCGATACCTTTTATATGTCCCTCAGCCCCCCGTTTGGGCTCAGAGATAAAGGGGTCTGAGCAATAATAGACACAGGTGGTGCAGTAGACATTGCTTATTTAGATTTCAGTAAGGCTTTTGATACTGTTCCGCATAGAAGCTTATCAATAAATTGCAATCTTTGAGCTTGGATTCCAATATTGTTGAATGGATTAGGCAGTGGCTGAGTGACAGGCAACAGAGGGTTGTGGTAAACGGAGTTTATTCGGCGCAAGGTCTTGTTACTAGGCTTGTGCACTGATTTTTTTTTCGGTTCGTTTTGTTCGGATGTTTAAACTTTTCGATTCGGCTCGTTTCAACTGATTTCTGTTTCGATTCGGTTCAGTTCGGCTCGTTTTTCGTGTACATTTTTTTTTCGGAATATCAACCATTTTTCGTATTTTCGGGTCACTTTGCTCGTTTTTTGTATCGACTTTTCGTGATTTTGGAAATTTTCGTTTTTTTCGGAACGTCTGTTCTCCTCGTTTCAAAGTGTCTAACTCTATTCGTTTTGACGTAAACTACTATGGTTTACTTTTTTATACTTTATATATTTTTTTATAATAAATTTTTGGTTTGTTTTTCGGATCCGATAATTCATTCTGTCGATACGATAATTCTGGCGATTCTATCGTTTTTTTTTTTATTAAATAAAGATCCTTTTTTTCTTATGAATAATTGAATATACATTTCACAACTTTTGGAAACAAAAACAAGTGATACGCATTTACAAATACAAAACTTACAGAATCAGCGATATAACCGATAATAGTTAAATATACGATGTCCAGAATTACCGAAATGGAACCGAAATCACGAATAGAGCGAAAATTAATTTCGATTTGACACATTTCAAGTCCATTCGAAAATTCCGAAAATATTTTGTTTCGGCTCGGAAAACTTTTCGGATCTGTCGGTTTTCGGGTCCGATCAGATTCGGAAAATCAGCCGAATCCGAAAGCACGAATCGGGAAATTTCGTGAAAATTCCGAGATTCCAAAACCCGAAATGCACATCCCTACTTGTTACCAGTGGGGTACCTCAGGGGTCAGTACTTGGACCCATTCTCTTTAATATTTTTATTAGTGATATTGCAGAAGGTATTAATGGTAAAGTATGTCTTTTTGCTGATGACACAAAGATTTGCAACAGGGTTGACGTTCCTGGAGGGATCAGCCAAATGACAAATGATTTAGGTAAACTAAAAAAATGGTCGGAGCTGTGGCAATTGAGTTTTAATGTGGATAAGTGCAAGATAATGCACCTGGGACGTAAAAACCCAAGGGCTGAATATAGAATATTTGATACATCTGAGGAAAGGGATTTAGGGGTCATTATTTCAGAGGATCTAAGGGTAAGTAGTCAATGTAATAGAGCAGCAGGAAATGCTGGCAGAATGCTTGGAAATGCTGGCAGAATGCTTGGTTGTGTAGGGAGAGGTATTAGCAGTAGGAAAAGGGAAGTGCTCATGCCACTGTACAGAGCACTGGTGAGACCTCACTTGGAGTACTGTGTGCAGTACTGGAGACCGTATCTCCAGAAGGATATAGACATCTTAGAGAGAGTTCAGAGAAGGGCTACTAAAATGGTGTACGGCTTGAAGGAGAAAAGTTACCAGGAAAGGCTTAATGATCTTAACATGTATAGCTTGGAAAAAAGACGAGACAGAGAAGATATGATAGAAACATTTAAATACGTAAAGGGAATCCACAAGGTAGAGGAAGGGAGTATATTTAAAAGGAAACAAAGTAGCAAAACAAGAGGACATAGTCTTAGATTAGAGGGGCAAAGGTTTAAAAGTAACATCAGGAAGCATTATTTTACTGAGAGGGTGGTGGATACATGGAACAGTCTTCCAGTAGAAGTGGTAGAGGCCAAAACAGTAATTGAATTTAAGCAGGCATGGGATAGGCATAAGGCTATCCTAAACAAAAGATAAATCCAGGTAAAGTATCCATGTAATTGGGCGACTAGATGGGCCGAAAGGTTCTTATCTGCAGACACTTTCTATGTTTCTATGTTTCAATTCTAAACTCTATTTTTATTCTTCACCGAGCAAGGTGCCCCCTTGTGGCAGCTGCCTGCAGGCACGTGCCGATTCTGCCGAATTCTAAATCCGGCCCTGGCAGGGGAGCATTTTTCATGCACTGTCCTGCAGCATGTATATATTATTCAGGCGGCCCCGGTACTCAAAAAAAGTAGCAGGGGGACATGCGGGGGGTGGTAAGATTGGGGGACATGCGGGGGGGGGGGGGTAAGATTGAGGGACATGGGGGGGTAGGATTGGGGACTTAGGGGGTAGGATTGGAGCCCTGGGATTGCAAGGATGGGGATGAATAAGATTAGGGCCCTGGTTGATGACATTCTACATGACTTGTGGTGCAGGTGCATCGACACCCCTATACTGACCCCTAGGAGCTGTTTTGTAGTGACTCGTCCCCCAGCCTGGGTGTATCTATCTCAGGGGGACCTGATGTGCTCATTCTGTGTCTTTCTCTCCAGATCCTGCACGAGGTCAGCGCCCTCTTCCCGTTCTTCAGAGGATCGTACAAGGGATGGAAGGAATCTATCCGGCACAATCTGTCCTCAAACACCTGCTTTAAGAAGGTGAGGTGCTGGCGGGGCCCCGGGAATCTGTCAGGGGGGCCGTTATCCCACCCCAAGGCTCGTTTAATAATGTCTGTCCATTGCTCCTGCCGTTACTATCATGGGATGAGCTCCAAAACCGGTGCATCGTGACACCGAGGTCCGGTCATTAAAACGCACCTGTCACGTTTACCTACAGGGCGCCGCCATCTTGGTAAGAGCAATCTGACGTCCAGTCAGAGCTGCCGATGTTTTCCGATCAGGTGAGATCAGAAGAGCTGGCCAATAGGAGACGGGCGATGGCGGCACCCGGCAGTGAGCATGATGGGTGCGGTTTAACGGTTGTGTAGGAGTGAACATCTGGAGGTTTCTGTGTATGAATGCAGAGTGTATGTGTGTGAATGCAGAGTGTATGTGTGTGAATGCAGAGTGTATGAATGCAGAGTGTATGTCTATGAAAGCAGAGTGTATGTGTGTGATTGCAGAGTGTATGAATGCAGAGTGTATGTGTGTAAATGCAGAGTGTATGAATGCAGAGTGTATGTGTCTGAATGCAGAGTGTATGTGTGTGAATGCAGAGTGTATGTGTGTGAATGCAGAGTGTATGAATGCAGAGTGTATGTGTGTGAATGCAGAGTGTATGAATGCATAGTGTATGAATGCAGAGTGTATGTGTGTAAATGCAGAGTGTATGAATGCAGAGTGTATGTGTGTGAATGCAGAGTGTATGTGTGTGAATGCAGAGTGTATGTGTGTGAATGCATAGTGTATGTGTATGAATGCAGAGTGTATGTGTGTGAATGCAGAGTGTATGAATACAGAGTGTATGTTTGTGAATGCAGAGTGTATGAATGCAGAGTGTATGTGTGTGAATGCAGAGTGTATGTGTGTGAATGCAGAGTGTATGTGTATGAATGCAGAGTGTATGTGTGTGAATGCAGAGTGTATGAATACAGAGTGTATGTTTGTGAATGCAGAGTGTATGTGTATGAATGCATAGTGTATGAATGCAGAGTGTTTGAATACAGAGTGTATGTGTATGAATGCAGAGAGTATGAATACAGAGTGTATGTGTATGAATGCAGAGTGTATGAATGCAGAGTGTATGTGTGTGAATGCAGAGTGTATGTGTATGAATGCAGAGTGTATGTGTGTGAATGCAGAGTGTATGTGTGTGAATGCAGAGTGTATGAATGCAGAGTGTATGAATGCATAGTGTATGAATGCAGAGTGTATGTGTGTAAATGCAGAGTGTATGAATGCAGAGTGTATGTGTGTGAATGCAGAGTGTATGTGTGTGAATGCAGAGTGTATGAATGCAGAGTGTATGTGTATGAATGCAGAGTGTATGTGTATGAATGCAGAGTGTATGTGTGTGAATGCAGAGTGTATGAATGCAGAGTGTATGTGTGTGAATGCAGAGTGTATGAATGCATAGTGTATGAATGCAGAGTGTATGTGTGTAAATGCAGAGTGTATGAATGCAGAGTGTATGTGTGTGAATGCAGAGTGTATGTGTGTGAATGCATAGTGTATGTGTATGAATGCAGAGTGTATGTGTGTGAATGCAGAGTGTATGAATACAGAGTGTATGTTTGTGAATGCAGAGTGTATGTGTGTAAATGCAGAGTGTATGAATGCAGAGTGTATGTGTGTGAATGCAGAGTGTATGTGTGTGAATGCAGAGTGTATGAATACAGAGTGTATGTTTGTGAATGCAGAGTGTATGTGTATGAATGCATAGTGTATGAATGCAGAGTGTTTGAATACAGAGTGTATGTGTATGAATGCAGAGAGTATGAATACAGAGTGTATGTGTATGAATGCAGAGTGTATGAATGCAGAGTGTATGTGTGTGAATGCAGAGTGCATGTGTATGAATGCAGAGTGTATGTGTGTGAATGCAGAGTGTATGAATGCATAGTGTATGAATGCAGAGTGTATGTGTATGAATGCAGAGTGTATGAATGCAGAGTGTATGTGTATGAATGCAGAGTGTATGTGTGTGAATGCAGAGTGTATGTGTATGAATGCAGAGTGTATGTGTGTGAATGCAGAGTGTATGAATGCAGAGTGTATGAATGCATAGTGTATGAATGCAGAGTGTTTGAATACAGAGTGTATGTGTATGAATGCAGAGTGTATGAATGCAGAGTGTATGTGTATGAATGCAGAGTGTATGAATGCAGAGTGTATGTGTGTGAATGCAGAGTGTATGTGTATGAATGCAGAGTGTATGTGTGTAAATGCAGAGTGTATGAATGCAAAGTGTATGTGTGTGAATGCAGAGTGTATGTGTGTGAATGCAGAGTGTATGTGTATGAATGCAGAGTGTATGTGTGTGAATGCAGAGTGTATGAATACAGAGTGTATGTTTGTGAATGCAGAGTGTATGTGTATGAATGCATAGTGTATGAATGCAGAGTGTTTGAATACAGAGTGTATGTGTATGAATGCAGAGGGTATGAATGCAGAGTGTATGTGTGTGAATGCAGAGTGTATGTGTATGAATGCAGAGTGTATGTGTGTGAATGCAGAGTGTATGTGTGTGAATGCAGAGTGTGTGAATGCAGAGTGTATGAATGCAGAGTGTATGAATGCATAGTGTATGAATGCAGAGTGTTTGAATACAGAGTGTATGTGTATGAATGCAGAGTGTATGAATGCAGAGTGTATGTGTATGAATGCAGAGTGTATGTGTGTGAATGCAGAGTGTATGAATGCAGAGTGTATGTGTGTGAATGCAGAGTGTATGAATACAGAGTGTATGTTTGTGAATGCAGAGTGTATGTGTATGAATGCATAGTGTATGAATGCAGAGTGTTTGAATACAGAGTGTATGTGTATGAATGCAGAGAGTATGAATACAGAGTGTATGTGTATGAATGCAGAGTGTATGAATGCAGAGTGTATGTGTGTGAATGCAGAGTGTATGTGTATGAATGCAGAGTGTATGTGTGTGTGAATGCAGAGTGTATGTGTGAATGCAGAGTGTATGAATGCAGAGTGTATGAATGCATAGTGTATGAATGCAGAGTGTTTGAATACAGAGTGTATGTGTATGAATGCAGAGTGTATGAATGCAGAGTGTATGTGTATGAATGCAGAGTGTATGTGTATGAATGCAGAGTGTATGTGTGTAAATGCAGTGTATGAATGCAGAGTGTATGTGTGTGAATGCAGAGTGTATGTGTGTGAATGCAGAGTGTATGTGTATGAATGCAGAGTGTATGTGTGTGAATGCAGAGTGTATGAATACAGAGTGTATGTTTGTGAATGCAGAGTGTATGTGTATGAATGCATAGTGTATGAATGCAGAGTGTTTGAATACAGAGTGTATGTGTATGAATGCAGAGAGTATGAATACAGAGTGTATGTGTATGAATGCAGAGTGTATGAATGCAGAGTGTATGTGTGTGAATGCAGAGTGTATGTGTATGAATGCAGAGTGTATGTGTGTGAATGCAGAGTGTATGTGTGTGAATGCAGAGTGTGTGAATGCAGAGTGTATGAATGCAGAGTGTATGAATGCATAGTGTATGAATGCAGAGTGTTTGAATACAGAGTGTATGTGTATGAATGCAGAGTGTATGAATGCAGAGTGTATGTGTATGAATGCAGAGTGTATGTGTGTGAATGCAGAGTGTATGTGTATGAATGCAGAGTGTATGTGTGTGAATGCAGAGTGTATGAATGCAGAGTGTATGAATGCAGAGTGTATGAATGCATAGTGTATGAATGCAGAGTGTATGTGTATGAATGCAGAGTGTATGAATGCAGAGTGTATGAATGCATAGTGTATGAATACAGAGTGTATGTGTATGAATGCAGAGAGTATGAATACAGAGTGTATGTGTATGAATGCAGAGTGTATGTGTGTGAATGCAGAGTGTATGAATGCATAGTGTATGAATGCAGAGTGTATGTGTATGAATGCAGAGTGTATGTGTGTGAATGCAGAGTGTATGAATACAGAGTGTATGTTTGTGAATGCAGAGTGTATGTGTATGAATGCAGAGTGTATGTGTATGAATGCAGAGTGTATGTGTGTGAATGCAGAGTGTATGAATACAGAGTGTATGTGTATGAATGCAGAGTGTATGTGTATGAATGCAGAGTGTATGTGTGTGAATGCAGAGTGTATGAATACAGAGTGTATGTTTGTGAATGCAGAGTGTATGTGTATGAATGCATAGTGTATGAATGCAGAGTGTTTGAATACAGAGTGAATGTGTATGAATGCAGAGTGTATGAATACAGAGTGTATGTGTATGAATGCAGAGTGTATGAATGCAGAGTGTATGTGTGTGAATGCAGAGTGTATGTGTGTGAATGCAGAGTGTATGAATGCAGAGTGTATGAATGCAGAGTGTATGAATGCAGAGTGTATGTGTGTGAATGCAGAGTGTATGTGTGTGAATGCAGTGTATGTGTGTGAATGCAGAGTGTATGAATACAGAGTGTATGAATACAGAGTATATGTGTATGAATACAGAGTGTATGTGTGTGGTTGCACGGAGGATTTTGTGTGTTGTCTGTGTGTGTACTCAGGGGAATTTACGAGTCGTAATCCTCCCTATTCAATCTGCTCCTGCATCTCCTGCATTTCTCCATGTGTTTTTTCCACCTGTCCATCTCCCATCTCTCACCCCAGTCCACCTCACCCTGTCTCCTCCTTCAGCTTTCTGCTCCACCTCCCTGTTTCTGCTCCCTCCTCTGTGAGCTGTGTGTATGTCTCCCCTTGCATTTCCACCCCATTTCCAGGGCCTCCTCTTGGCTGGAGGTCGAGCTCCAGCATTTTCAGTTATTCAGGTACCGCCGGTGTTTGTCAAAGTTGCAAACACCAGTGAAATCCTGGCAGCGGCGGGAGGCTCTGCTCTGCGAAGCTTCTCCTGCGGCTCGTCTAGATTTATCCTTTGTGAAACGCCGGCGTTTGATTAAATTGAAATAGTGCTGATCTTTCAGGTTACAACTTCTGCAAACACCGGCAGCACCTGAATAACCCTCCATAGATTGCCAGCTTGCGTGGAGATTTTTTGACTGCAAACACTGACCACGGCTTTTCTTCACCTTTAGATCCTGAAAGACCCAGAAAGGCCTCAGGCCAAACGTAACTTCTGGATCGTGGAAATCCACCTCCTTCCTCTTCAGGCCCTGAAACTGCAGAACATTGCGGCCTGTGTAAAGGACGATCTTCCCCTCGACCTGGCGCCTTATATTGTGCATGGGAAGACCTTCAAATGCCTGGAAGAGCAAATGTCTGGTGACCAAAGGGACAGCAATAGGCCACTTTCTAGTCCCAAATCGCCCAAAGGCACTCCGACTTCAACTGGAGAACGCTCTTCATCTCTGTCTGAACCTGTGGAACTGGGCTTAGAACCTGAGCTTTCCAATGTCATGACGCCCCCAAGCAGCCTTGCTTCCACCAATCCTAATTATGGATCACTATTTCAGAGGACATCCCAGTCCTGTGCCTCCAAGAGAACCTTAGATACAGAGAATGATGTAGAGCTGCAACAGCCCAGCAGAGATCAACCACAAGGAATAACAATGGACTATGAAGGCTGCCCCCCCAATAAAGTGGCCAAGCTGTCAAGTAATATGTCCCAAGAGGAATTCAACCAGGGCTTCCAATCGGGCCCTTTGCTACAGAATGCCGCCCAACCAATCCCTTTGCTCCAGCATGGCCCCCAGCTGAGCCCTTTTTTCCAGCATGGCCCCCAGCCAAACCCCTTTCTCCAGCATGGCTCCCAGCTACGCCCTTTGCTCCATCATGGCCCCCAGCCACACCCTTTAATCCAGCATGGCCCCCAGCAAAACCCCTTTCTCCAGCATGGCCCCCAGCCTAGCCTTTTGCTCCAACATGGCCCCCAGCCTAGCCCTTTGCTCCAACATGGCCCCCAGCCTGGCACTTTCCTCCAACATGGCCCCCAGCTTGGCTCTTTGCTCCAACATGGCCCCCAGCCTGGCACTTTGCTCCAACATGGCCCCCAGCTTGGTCCTTTGCTCCAACATGGCCCCCAACCTGGCCCTTTGCTCCAACATGGCCCCCAGCCTGGCCCTTTGCCACAGCATGGCACCCAGCCGCGACCTTTGGTCCATCATGGCTCCCAGCTGAGCCATTTCTTCTATCATGGTTCCCAGGAAAATTACGTATTTTATCCTGGTGTCCAGTCAAGATCTGTGTTCCATTATGGCGCCCAGGCGAATTACCCGTTCCATCCTGGTGTCCAGCAGAGTCCTTTTTTTCAAGATGGGCCAGGCTTCCATCTCTCCCCTTGCCCCATGCGCCTGTAGGCATGCCGGCCTTTAGCCGTATAACCATGGCATTGCTCGTTTCGCGTCTTCAGAGCGTGTTGTCACCAGTAACGTCGACTCTTCTCGATCCCAAGCGGCCAGAAAAGGCACTTATTAACCTAGTTAGTTAGTTTGTGTGACCTGCCCTGTGATTGGTCAGTGACAGATTGTCTTTTACACGTCGTGTTGTTAGCACTGTGATTTTGGCCGCTTGTGATGTTGGTCAGAGTCTCCTGTGATCCGGCTGAGATTCGGTGAATGTCTTTATGGTCTGATAAGAGCCAATGAGCACAAAGTGCGCCTTCCACATGTGTGACCGGTGTCGCACGCTCTGGGGTCACCGGTCACCATTTTCTTTTTTTTATTGCGGTGAGATGTGACGAACCCGAATTCCCAGGGAGCCGCCTGAGCTACTCCTGGGGTCTCACCGTGATGAGGGTCTCAGACCTGTCCATTTATCCCGCGCGTTACTTTGTGGCGACTTCTAAACAATTGTTCACTTAATATTTACATAATTCCCACTTAACGAGTTCAACACTTAATATATGAGCATTTCTCCGGCACTTTCACCGTGTTACGTATATTTCATGGCGTTTTATTACATTTTATTACTTTCATTTTCTTTCTGTGTCTTGTGATTTATTAATTTATTTAAATTTCTGGCTGACTTCCTTCTCATGGTTTAAATTGGGGTTCAGCAGCCTCAGCTCCCCAAACATTGGGGTTCAGCAGCCTCAGCTCCCCAGACATTGGGGTTCATCAGCCTCAGCTCCCCAGACATTGGGGTTCAGCAGCCTCAGCTCCCCAGACATTGGGGTTCATCAGCCTCAGCTCCCCAAACATTGGGGTTCAGGAGCCTCGACTCCCCAGACATTGGGGTTCAGCAGCCTCAGCTCCCCAGACATTGGGGTTCATCAGCCTCAGCTCCCCAGACATTGGGGTTCAGGAGCCTCGACTCCTCAGACATTGGGGTTCAGGAGCATCGACTCCCCAGACATTGGGGGTTCAGGAGCCTCGACTCCCCAGACATTGGGGTTCAGGAGCCTCGACTCCCCAGACATTGGGGTTCAGGAGCCTCGACTCCCCAGACATTGGGGGTTCAGGAGCCTTGACTCCCCAGACATTGGGGTCCAGGAGCCTCGGCTCCCCAGACATTGGGGTTCAGCAGCCTTGGTTCCCCAGACATTGGGGTTCAGGAGCCTCGACTCCCCAGACATTGGGGTTCAGGAGCCTCGACTCCCCAGACATTGGGGGTTCAGGAGCCTCGACTCCCCAGACATTGGGGTTCAGGAGCCTCGACTCCCCAGACATTGGGGGTTCAGGAGCCTTGACTCCCCAGACATTGGGGTCCAGGAGCCTCGGCTCCCCAGACATTGGGGTTCAGCAGCCTTGGTTCCCCAGACATTGGGGTTCAGGAGCCTCGACTCCCCAGACATTGGGGTTCAGGAGCCTCGACTCCCCAGACATTGGGGGTTCAGGAGCCTTGACTCCCCAGACATTGGGGTTCAGGAGCCTCGGCTCCCCAGACATTGGGGTTCAGCAGCCTTGGTTCCCCAGACATTGGGGTTCAGGAGCCTCGACTCCCCAGACATTGGGGTTCAGGTGCCTCGACTCCCCAGACATTGGGGTTCAGCAGCCTCGGCTCCCCAGACATTGGGGTTCAGCATAAAAAAAGGTGAGGGTCCTAGTGGCGCAGTGGGTGCTTCCAAATATGGAGCAATCTAGATGAGTATTTCTAAATGCTGATACTCTCTTTATCAGGTGGTGATAGATAAAAGTACTCAAGTGAGTCAATGTTACACTATATTGTGCAAATAGCAATTCTGTGCGAATGAGCAACAACAATGGTGATAAATCCTTAAGTCATGCGCACAAATCTGCTCCTATAGCGCAAAGTGTATAATAATCCACATGTGCAAAATGCATATAAAGTGCATATAAAGTACATATAAAGTGCATGTGCTCATATATCCTATTCCAGATTCCAGAATAGGTCCAGATTCCCTGAATGTAGATTCTTCCCAGGCTGTGTGAGGATAATCATAAAGCGGGATCCAGAGCTGGAGTCAGAAGCTGAAAGGCATTGCAGGAGAGAGGGGTAAGGTACTCACCTAATTAAGAAGTACCATTCGCCTTTAAGCTGAGCCTGAGAAAACCGAGGCTCCAACATCGGTGCAATTACTCCGAATATACGTACTGTGTCACGCTATGGGAGCGCTGTCTCTCTGTATGTGTTTTATTTGAGGATAACTGGAAGACCCAGGAAAAGGGGGAACGTCACCCTGTATCTGACGTGAGGCATTCAAACCTAGAGCCAGGACTTATTAGGCTCTATAATTTGTGAGTGATTTTCATATATATTTATTCACAAATTACTACTGTCTGCACTATTGTCTCTCTTTTTGTCTTCCTCATATATGCTACGGAATCTACCAACTGAGGAGAGGAAGCATAACGTTGGAACATTTTGTCTGAAGTGTGACCTACATACTGTATGGTGACTAGGAGTCACGGACCTTGTTCATTTTGAGATTTGCACTTTATACAGTCATAGGTCATCCAGAGACTATCAGATAATCCAATAAATGGACTGTTTTATGACTTTTTTGATGTCACATCAACACAAATTTTGTGTCTGCACTTTACGAATGGAATAGAATATATGAGCACATGCACTTTATATGCACTTTATATGCATTTTGCACATGTGGATTATTATACACTTTGCGCTATAGGAGCAGATTTGTGCACATGATTTAAGGATTTATCACCATTGTTGTTGCTCATTTGCACAGAATTGCTATTTGCACAATACTAGTGTAACATTGACTCACTGGAATACTTTTATCTATCACCACCTGATAAATAGAGTTGAGCCATAATATTAGCACCCAAAATATTCATCTAGATTGCTCCATATTTGGAAGCACCCACTGCGCCACTAGGACCCTCACCTTTTTTAATACATTTTATTTGCACATTTTGGTTGAGATTTATGTGCAACCCCTTTAAGGCAGCACCCCCCCCCCTTTTAAGGAAACCACAGTTACCTATTAAGCGCCTCCACAGATACCCACTCTTGTAATTGGGGTTCAGCAACCTCGACTCCCCAGACATTGGGGTTCAGCAGCCTCGACTCCCCAGACATTGGGGTTCAGCAGCCTTGACTCCCCAGACATTGGGGTTCGGCAGCCTTGGCTCCCCAGACATTGGGGTTCAGCAGCCTTGACTCCCCAGACATTGGGGTTCGGCAGCCTTGGCTCCCCAGACATTGGGGTTCAGCAGCCTTGACTCCCCAGACATTGGGGTTCGGCAGGCTCGGCTCCCCAGACATTGAGGTTCAGCAGTCTCAGCTCCCCAGACATTGGGGTTCAGCAGCCTCGGCTCCCCAGATATTGGGGTTCAGCAGCCTCGGCTTCCCAGACATTGGGTTTTGGCAGCCTTGGCTCCCCAGACATTGGGGTTCGGCAGCATTGGCTCCCCAGACATTGGGGTTCAGCAGCCTCGACTCCCCAGACATTGGGGTTCGGCTGCCTTGGCTCCCAAGACATTGGGGTTCAGCAGTCTCGGCTCCCCAGACATTGGGGTTCGGCAGATTTGGCTCCCCAGACATTGAGGTTCAGCAGTCTCGGCTCCCCAGACATTGGGGTTCAGCAGCCTTGACTCCCCAGACATTGGGGTTCGGCAGGCTTGGCTCCTCAGACATTGGGGTTCAGCAGTCTCGGCTCCCCAGACATTGGGGTTCGGCAGGCTTGGCTCCCCAGACGTTTTGGAACTTTAGGGGTTATTCACGAAGCACTGAAATTTCAGTGGTTTGCACTTCAGCGATTTCATTTTGCTGACCCTTCTGTGTATTCACTATTCACTGCAGGGTCACTGTAGTGCGCCGAAGATGGAGTCGCTGAAGACCGCCGAACTGTGCAAGAAAAAAAACCCGGAACTCTCCTATTCTCCTAATTGGTGTTTAAACAATAAAAAAAATTGGTTAAAATGCGAGGAAATAATAAAAAGGTTTGTTACAGAATGAAAAAAAAAATTGGGAATCAAAAATTTCATAAAAAAAAAATAGAAAAACTACAAAAAGGCGTCAAAAAAATAATAATCACAAAGTCTTTGTGCTGAAAATAAACGGAATAAATGTTTTAAAAACAAAAATCGATAATATTGTTTACATTGAAACCTGTTGGATTCTGCTGTTTGAAGGGGTTAATCAGGGCGAGCCGATCCGACCCCAAAATATCACCGAGCAGACGATTCCCCGTGCAGTGACATATCGTGGCCATTCGTGTATTCGGAGAGCAGGCAGTTATTTAAATTTTGGTGACTTGCCAGTGAAATACGGTGCCTGTTCGGCGGCAGTGAAATACGGTGCCTGTTCAACGGCAGTGAAATACGGTGCCTGTTCGGCGGCAGTAAAAATCGGTGCCTGTTCAGCGGCAGTGAAATACGGTGCCTGTTCGGCGGCAGTGAAATATGGTGCCTTTTCGGGGGCAGTGAAATACAGTGTTCGGCAGTGAAATACGGTGTCTGTTCGGCGGCAATGAAATACGGTGCCTGTTCGGCAGCAGTGAAATACGGTGCCTGTTCAACGGCAGTGAAATACGGTGCCTGTTCAGCGGCAGTGAAATACGGTGCCTGTTCAGCGGCAGTGAAATACGGTGCCTGTTCGGCGGCAGTAAAAATCGGTGCCTGTTCAGCGGCAGTGAAATACGGTGCCTGTTCGGCGGCAGTGAAATATGGTGTCTGTTCGGCAGCAGTGAAATATGGTGCCTGTTCGGCAGCAGTGAAATACGGTGCCTGTTTGGCGGCTGTGAAATACGGTACTGTTCGGCAGCAGTGAAATACGGTGCCTGTTCAGCGGCAGTGAAATACGGTGCCTGTTTGGCGGTAGTGAAATACGGTGCCTGTTCGGCGGCAGTGAAATACGGTGCCTGTTCGGCGGCAGTGAAATACGGTGCCTTTTCGGGGGCAGTGAAATACGGTGTCTGTTCGGCAGTGAAATACGGGGTCTGTTCGGCGGCAGTGAAATACAGTGCTTTTCGGCGGCAATGAAATACGGTGCTGTTCGGCGGCAGTGAAATCCCCCCCATAGAGAAGCAATGGTTAATCTATTCACATTGAACAGCAGAGAAATGTCAGTGAAATGCCCTGATGTTCGGTGGTTTCATTCGACAGGTTTAATCAGGCGAATCCCATAGGTTTCAATGTTAAAAATATTCCCGTTTTATTCAATATCTAATAAACCGTTTATTATAAAATTCTGCAGCAAAAAGTCTCTTTGTTTATAGATTTTTTTTCGGGATCTTTTCCACAAATAATTTTTTCCTGTTGTTTTTTTTAAAAAGCGTTTTAGTTTTTTTCTGTAACTTCCCTTTTTATGATCATTCATAGGATTTAATATGTAAATTTCAGGCGTTTTCATTAAGTACTTTTTTTGCAGTGTTTCAATTTTGACACTTTTAGGCTGGGGTCAGACCAGCGCAATTTTAACGTGCGTTCTGGCGCACTTAATCACGGCCGCACTAGCAGCAGATGCCGGGCAATGACGGCCAATATACGAAGTACGGTCACACGAAAGTCCGGCCGCGCAACGCAAGTGGAAAATGAACGCATTTTTTCGAGAACGCAGAACCAATAGTACGGACGTACAGAGTGCGCTGCGGCCGCATAGCGGCGTGTGTGCGTGATTTGGAGACGTCAGACCCTGCTCGTGTCCGGCCAACATAACGTCCAGACACCCAAAGTTTCCTGGTTTGGATCCGTAAAACATCACGCACGAACATGCGCATCGTATGACCGTTGTCGCCTATTCCGTGAAAAAATACATCAATGCGTTCGGACGCACTTTTTTACGTTCGCGTGTAAAAATGCTTTCGTTTGACCCTAGCCTTAATCCTATTGTTTTGTTGTTTTTTTTTATGTAGGCCGTTCGTCGTCTTGTCGGCTTTTTCTGGTGGCTGCTCTGCGCTGTGATCAGCGGCTCGTGGCTTTTTCCAGCGTGGTTTTTGGTGGGTTTTCGGCTGGATTGCGGCGGGTTTTCCTCCGGAGACCCTGTGTTGAAAGCTGAATTCACCGCAGGGTGGGCAACTTTGATTCCCTGAAGTGCAGGGAACTGCGGGGAACGAGAGAGTAGCGAAATGTCGGCGTCATGAATAACCCCTTACCCCTCACTGAAAATTAGGGCATTTCTCTGAGGTTTCGGTGCAGCTCTTTGTTCTGTGAATAGATTAACCATTATTTCTCTTTGGGACAATTTTGCTGCCGCCGAAGATCGTCGAATTGCACCCCAGATCGTCGAATTGCACCGTATCTTGCCATCAATTTGCCAGTATTTAGCGAACTCCCAGTTTAGTGAACAGACGAACTGCCACGAAATTGCAACGTACGAGGAAATTCACCATTCGGTGCAATTCACTGGCAAGTTCGCCGCTTAGTGAATATCCCCTTTATATATCCTCTGTTGCTTAGAATGCCTGAGCATCATGGGAAATGTAGCACCTGGGGGGCTGAGATTGCTCAACCCTGTTTCAGTAAGAAGAAAACAATGGATAATGATGGATCAGAGGTGCGCGCACATGTGCAAAGTGATAGATCAGAGCTGCGCACTCACAGCCGGCGCTGCCGCTAGGCCAACTAGGCAGGCGTCTAGAGCGGAGCACCCGGCTAGGGCGCAGTCGGCCCGACCAATTGTAAAAAAAAAAAAAAATTGGAGAAAAAAAAAATGCCCGCGGGTCGGCCTCGTGCTGCAGCCGGTCCCAATACGTGCCGGCGTCGGCGCCATCGTCAAGGAGACGGATGAGTGGACTTGGTTCTTCCAGCTTCCTGGACCAAGTCCACGCCTCCATCTCCTTGACGCCAGCGGCGACGCCAGCACGTATTGAGACTGGCTACAGGAAGACGGAGACAGCGCTGGAGGCAAACATCCATGTGTGAGCTGCTGGGCAAGTATCTTTGTGTGAGCCTGGGGGGTAAATAGCCATGCGTGAGCCTGGGGGTAAATACCCATGTGTGAGCCTGGGGGGTAAATAGCCATGCGTGAGCCTGGGGGTAAATACCCATGTGTGAGCCTGGGGGCAAATATCAATGTGTGAGCCTGGGGGCAAATATCAATGTGTGAGCCTGGGGGCAAATATCAATGTGTGAGCCTGGGGGTAAATATCGATGTGTGAGCCTGGGGGCAGATATCGATGTGTGAGCCTGGGGGTAAATACCCATGTGTGAGCCTGGGGGGTAAATAGCCATGCGTGAGCCTGGGGGTAAATATCGATGTGTGAGCCTGGGGGCAGATATCGATGTGTGAGCCTGGGGGTAAATATCAATGTGTGAGCCTGGGGGTAAATATCAATGTGTGAGCCTGGGGGCAGATATCAATGTGTGAGCCTGGGGGCAGATATCAATGTGTGAGCCTGGGGGCAGATATCAATGTGTGAGCCTGGGGGTAAATATCAATGTGTGAGCCTGGGGGCAGATATCAATGTGTGAGCCTGGGGGTAAATATCAATGTGTGAGCCTGGGGGTAAATATCAATGTGTGAGCCTGGGGGCAGATATCAATGGCTGGAGGTCAGAGGTCTGGTCCCATGTGGCCGGAGGTCAGAGGTCTGCTCCCTCGTGGCTGGAGGTCAGAGATCTACTCCCTCGTGGCTGGAGGTCAGAGATCTACTCCCTCGTGGCTGGAGGTCAGAGATCTACTCCCTCGTGGCTGGAGGTCAGAGATCTACTCCCTCGTGGCTGGAGGTCAGAGATCTACTCCCTCGTGGCTGGAGGTCAGAGATCTACTCCCTCGTGGCTGGAGGTCAGAGGTCTGCTCCCTCGTGGCTGGAGGTCAGAGGTCTGCTCCCTCGTGGCTCGAGGTCAGAGATCTACTCCCTCGTGGCTGGAGGTCAGAGGTCTGCTCCCTCGTGGCTGGAGGTCAGAGGTCTGCTCCCTCGTGGCTGGAGGTCAGAGGTCTGCTCCCTCGTGGCTGGAGGTCAGAGGTCTACTCCCTCGTTGCTGGAGGTCAGAGGTCTGCTCCCTCGTGGCTGGATTTCAGTGTGTTTTCCCATCATGCCTCTTGCTGCATTTTATTTGCAGGCAGTTGCCGGATTTGAAGGAGACTCTTGGTGGTGGAAGGTGCTGGCTTTTCTTTTCATTGAGGGCAGGGGATCTGTTTAACCCTTAACGCATTCCCCTGAGGGGCTCTTTTTGGTCGGGCAGCTTCCCTGTGCCGTGGCGCACTGGTCAGATACTTTCCCCTTCGGCGTTGGTCGTAGCATTTCAAAGCGCTGGGTATCCGTGCGTTTTTCCTCGTGGCTGCCCTCAGGCCGCGCCCCACTGTCTATACGGTGACCATGTTTATTTGGCCGCATTTGCCCGCCGGTATATCTTCCCGCTGGCCCGTCGCCCTCTTTTAAAGCTTGTGGTTTATTCGCTGAACGGGACGCTGTGGCGTAACAGCGCAGGCGCCGCATGGTGTCGCCGGAAGCGGTCGGTCGTGGTGGATCCTGCAGAATAAATCACAGAAACGTTTTCTGGTTAAAAATAAAACGAGATTATGGGATCGCTGAGCTGCGTGCGGCACCGGGGGTTAAACGCGTCTCGGCCGGCCACGTGCTGCGCCCAGATACAGAATGTCACCGTGTGCGTTTCCAGACATTGCTCATGCATAATGTAATCGCCGCATCTCATGGAGCAGGTGAGCGTGACCCCAGGCCAGGAGCGCAGACTCTTGACGCCCATATTAATCAACGCCAGGAACCTGGGTGACACGAGAGGCGAATCCAACGTATGCGCAGAACCGGGCGCTTCTCCTCCACCAGGGCTTCATCGTCCCCGTGCCTCTCATCACTCTGACATCAGTCACTCCCAGGAAGCCCTCCCTGCCCTCAAACCCACTCCCTCACCTCATGTTACCCTCTCCAGGTGCTCGTGTCCCTCTCATTATCCCCCTCACTTCCTCTGTGCTGCTGATATCGGCTCTGCCTGCCAGCTTCACGCTCCCCCTGCTCCCTTTTATGTCATGTCCCTCTCTGACCCGGTTAGATTGTCAGCTCTTGGGTCGTGTTGCAGATCACTTAGCAGGTGCAGCGCTTTATATGTTTTTATCCCACGAGCGGCTTTTGATTACTCGTAAAGCACCGCAGAATATGTTGGCGCTATATAAATACGTGATAATGACTAAAATGATATCATGCAGCGGCCAGGCATGCGGAGACCCTAAATCTCCACACCCGCAGCATAACGCCCTCCAACATGCAAGAACAGTCACCACCGCAAACTCCATGCCAACCAAATCCTCTGCGTGTGATGAATGGAGCGTCCTGTGCGCGTGATTAATGGAGCGTCCTGTGCGCGTGATGAATGGAGCGTCCTGTGCGCGTGATGAATGGAGCGTCCTGTGCGCGTGATGAATGGAGCGTCCTGTGCGCGTGATGAATGGAGCGTGTGATGATGCGTCCTGTGCGTGTGATGAGTGGAGCGTCCTGTGCGCGTGATGATGGAGCGTCCTGTGCGTGCCTGTGCGTGTGATGAGTGGAGCGTCCTGTGCGCGTGATGAATGGAGCGTCCTGTCTGTGCGCGTGATGAATGGAGCGTCCTGTGCGCGTGTGATCAGTGGAGCGTCCTGTGCGCGTGATCAGTGGAGCGTCCTGTGCGCGTGATGAATGGAGCGTCCTGTGCGCGTGATGAGTGGAGAGTCCTGTGCACGTGATGAATGGAGCGTCCTGTGCGCGTGATGAATGGAGCGTTCCTGTGCGCGTGATGAGTGGAGCGTCCTGTGCACGTGATGAGTGGAGCGTCCTGTGCGCGTGATGAGTGGAGCGTCCTGTGCGCGTGATGAATGGAGCGTCCTGTGCGCGTGATGAATGGAGCGTCCTGTGCGCGTGATGAATGGAGCGTCCTGTGCGCGTGATGAATGGAGCGTCCTGTGCGTGTGATGAGTGGAGCGTCCTGTGCGCGTGATGAATGGAGCGTCCTGTGCGTGTGATGAGTGGAGCGTCCTGTGCGCGTGATGAATGGAGCGTCCTGTGCGCGTGATGAGTGGAGCGTCCTGTGCGCGTGATCAGTGGAGCGTCCTGTGCGCGTGATCAGTGGAGCGTCCTGTGCGCGTGATGAATGGAGCGTCCTGTGCGCGTGATGAGTGGAGAGTCCTGTGCACGTGATGAATGGAGCGTCCTGTGCGCGTGATGAATGGAGCGTCCTGTGCGCGTGATGAGTGGAGCGTCCTGTGCACGTGATGAGTGGAGCGTCCTGTGCGCGTGAGGAGTGGAGCGTCCTGTGCGCGTGATGAGTGGAGCGTCCTGTGCGCGTGATTAATGGAGCGTCCTGTGCGCGTGATGAATGGAGCGTCCTGTGCGCGTGATGAGTGGAGCGTCCTGTGCACGTGATGAATGGAGCGTCCTGTGCGCGTGATGAGTGGAGGTCCTGTGCGCGTGATGAATGGAGCATCCTGTGCGTGTGATGAATGGAGCGTCCTGTGCGCGTGATGAGTGGAGAGTCCTGTGCACGTGATGAATGGAGCGTCCTGTGCGCGTGATGAATGGAGCGTCCTGTGCGCGTGATGAGTGGAGCGTCCTGTGCACGTGATGAATGGAGCGTCCTGTGCGCGTGATGAGTGGAGCGTCCTGTGTGCGCGTGATGAGTGGAGCGTCCTGTGCGCGTGATTAATGGAGCGTCCTGTGCGCGTGATGAATGAGCGTCCTGTGCGCGTGATGAGTGGAGCGTCCTGTGCACGTGATGAATGGAGCGTCCTGTGCGCGTGATGAATGGAGCGTCCTGTGCGCGTGATGAGTGGAGCGTCCTGTGCGCGTGATGAGTGGAGCGTCCTGTGCGCGTGGTGAATGGAGCGTCCTGTGCGCGTGATGAGTGGAGCGTCCAGAAATCCCCTGTAGCTGTAAGGAAGGGGGACATGACTGCTGGACTGGGCCGGTCAGTCAAGAAGGTTATGGAGTGAGTGATTGGCTTGTGGGGGACACAGCGGGGGGCAGGTAAGAGGTATATAAAGCCCTGTAGGGGAGGGTCTTACTTTTATCTGTCAGGCACAGAGCGGTGATAGAAATTGGCAGGTGGCTCCTCAGTAGGGATGAGCTGTTTGGGTTCGGACAGTTCGGGGTTTGACCCGAACTTAGCCTGTTCGAGTAGATCGCGAACACCGAACATTTCCGGGTGTTCGCCGCATGTTCGACCACAATGGACCACAATGCATTTTCCCACTGGCCTGAAGCTCATAATTTGCTACAGCCTTGCACCTGACCACAGGTCTGATGCAAGACTGGTTGAACACTATGCCAATCACCGCTCAGAGTCCTGATTGGCCAAATTTTGGCCAATCACGGGCTCACAGAGCTAAGTCCCGCAGCACACTATATAATGTTTCCACGCGCCGATTCTGCACGCATTTCAGAGGAGATTTCAAAGGCGATAGTTGTGTGTGTTGTTACTGCTGGTCTGCCACGCTACTGGGGGGGGGGTCTGGGGGGTCTCATTTCTACAAAATATCAGGGAATTTAGGTGATGTGTGTCTTGTCACTGTGCCAGCAAGTCTTTTTGGGGTTTACAACTTTCTTTAAAACATTTGTGAATTGAGGTGTTCTTCTGTGTCTCGTCCCACAGCCAGTACCACGCAGTATTTTGGGGCTCACTAATTTATTTATTTTATTTATTTATAAAAGTATTTTACCAAGAAGGATACATTGAGATTTCTCTCGTTTTCAAGTATGTCCTGGGTTCGAGAACATTGAAGTGTTACAGTTACAGAAATACAAAGTAATACAATGCAAGATATTAACACAAGACCAAATATAGAGATTAACAGAAAAATAAATAATATAATATATATAATATAAATAAATAAAGTCATTATGTTACATGTTTACAGGTGCATTCTGTATTGAGGTATGTTAATAGGGAGCTCTTAAGGGACTTTAGACTGGGGGAAGATTTGACAGTGTCTGGGAGGTTATTCCATAATTGTGGTGCTCTGTAGGAAAATGAGGATCGAGCCATTTTCTTTTTGTATTGTGGTATTGCAAGTAAGGTGCTGGTCCTGGATCGGAGGTTATAGGATGAGGGAACTGCCGGGGGAAGCAGCATATTCAGGTAGGGTGGTAGCTTCCCAGAAAAGCTCTTAAGCACCAGGTTGGAAAGGTGAAGGGTGCGTCTAGATTCCAGCGATGGCCAGTTTAGCTCTTTTAACATGTCACAATGGAGAGTCATGTAGTTACATTGTAGCACAAAGCGGCAGAATGAGTTATACAATGTAGTAAGTTTCTGAAGGTGTGTTTGTGGGGCGGCTGCATACACTACATCTCCGTATTCAATGGCTGGCATAAGCATTTGTTGTACAATCTGCTTTCTTACCGCGGAGCTCAGGCAGGATTTGTTTCTGTACAGGGCACCTAGTTTGGGGTAAAGTTTAGATGAGAGTTTTTCGATGTGGGGCCAAAGGATAGATTTGGGTCTAACCACATACCTAGATATTTGAGAGAAGTGACTGGGGTCAGCGTGCCATTTGATTTTGTCCCAACACATAGATGGCGTGTTTGCAATTTGTGTAGTTTAGGTGCGGTTCCAAAGAGCATTGTAACAGTTTTGTCAGTATTTAGAAAAAGTTTGCTATTTGCGATCCACTTTTCTACTTCTGTGAATTGTTCTTGCAGCACGGCCTCCAGCCTGCGGGAGATTTGTTTGCTGGTATAGATTACAGTGTCGTCTGCGTACATGTGTACAGTTGAAGCTTTGCAGACATTGGGCAGATCGTTTATGAATATTGTGAATAGCAGGGGCCGAGTATCGAGCCTTGGGGTACACCGCACGTGACTGGGAGGGGAAAGGAAGTGCTGTCAGAAATGGACACAAATTGAGACCTATCAGACACATATGATTGGAACCAGGTTAACGTACTATCACCAATACCAGAGTTTTTAAGTTTTTGTAATAGGATGCCATGGTCTACTGTGTCAAAAGCCTCGGCAAAATCAAGGAAGATGGCTCCAGTTAGATTTCCTTGTTCCATGCCCGCTTGGATATCATTACAAACTTTTAAAAGGGCAGTTGTAGTTGAATGGTTTGGACGAAAGCCTCATTGATCTGGGGTTAAATAGTTCTGATACTGATAATAATCACGTAATTGAGTGTAGACACATTTTTCCAGAATTTTTGACATTACAGGGAGCAGTGATATTGGGCGGTAGTTGGATACCAAAGTATTGTCTCCACTTTTATGGATAGGTACCACCCTTGCAGTCTTCCAGAGTTTGGGTATGTATCCAGTCGCCAGTGATTCATTAATCAGGGTTGCGACAGGTTTTGCAATTGCTGGTGCACTGATTTTCAGCAGCATTGCTGGGATTTGATCAGGTCCAGACTGGTATTTCATTTTTTGGTTATGGAGAAGTTTAGTGATGGCACTGACAGGCACTGGGCTAAAACTGAATTTCTCTGGGTTACGGGGTCTTTGCATTGTTGGTGGGTCCTGACCTGCGTGCGGCCTTTCTGATTGCGTGTCATTTCCTAGCTTAGCAATGAGGGTGGTGGCGCATCCAACAAAATAATTATTAAAAGCATTTGCTACATCTAGGGGGTGTTGTACAGTTTTGTTGTTTACTTTTAAAGCTGCTGGTTGGGAGTGGCTGGGGGGTGCTTGTATGTTACTTATGATTTTCCAAAAATTTCTGGGGTTTGATATGTTATTGTTTAAATTTTCATTGAAGTATTGGGCTTTAGCCATTTTTGTTTCTTTTGTGCATTCATTCCGGCATTTTCGGTATTCACAGTGATCGTTCATGGATCCAGTACTCTTGAACTTTGACCACAGGGAGTCTCTAAACTGGTACATATGCGTGAGGTCAGCTGTAACCCAGGGGAGATGGGCCCCTTTTACTCGCACTTTACGCAGCGGGGCATGGGAATTCCAGACTTGCAGGAGCTCAGACTGAAAGTATTCAACTGCACAGTCTCGGTCTGAGATTAGGTTTAGTCTCTACCAGGGGAGCTGTATGAGATCACTTAGGAAGGATTCAAGAATAAATTTCTTGAAAGACCTGGTGGTTATTACCTTTGCGGGAGATTTCAAGGCCTTTATTTTGCGCACGCAGTACATTAGACAATGGTCACTAAAGCTATTAGCAAGAACGCCTGCCTCCTGTATTCCATCGGGAGATGAGGAGAGAATCCAGTCCAGCAAGGTATGGTTAGGGCTTTTCATATTAATGCGAGTGGGGGAGGAGATTAATTGAGTTAGCTGCAAAGTTTTAAACGGTGTGCAGTGTTTATTGTTTTTAGGATTTAGCCAATCTGTATTTATTTAAAACACTTGTGAATTAAGGTGATCTGTGTCTCGTCACACATCCAGTACCACGCAGTATTTTGGGGCTCACTCATTTCTTTAAAACATTTGTGAATTAAGGTGATCTGTGTCTCGTCACACATCCAGTACCACGCAGTATTTTGGGGCTCACTCATTTCTTTAAAACACTTGTGAATTGAGGTGATCTGTGTCTCGTCACTGGCTGCCAGCTATCAGTGTGTCTCACTGAGTTATACCAGAGTTATTTAAATCTTTATACCAGAGTTGAATCAGAGTTCTGTATATATTAATCTATAAATCACTCACCATGTCTGAAAGAACAAAAAGGACAGGCAGACTCTCCCAGACACAGATAAGAGGGCAAGCAGCCTCTGTGTCGGGAGGCAGTGCCTCTGGTCGTGGTGCATCCTCTGCAGGGGCACGCTTGTCCTTTCTAACTGGTGCTGGCCGTCTTAAGCAGCAGCAACATACAGAGGACTTGGTGGATTGGCTAACCAGGCTATCCTCATCCTCCGAGTCCTCTGCCAGCCAGGCTTCTACTGCTTTACAGTCCACCTCAGCTGCCAAAGCATCTAAT
The DNA here is from genome assembly GCA_009667805.1 of Leptobrachium leishanense. Classification (NCBI taxonomy): domain Eukaryota; kingdom Metazoa; phylum Chordata; class Amphibia; order Anura; family Megophryidae; genus Leptobrachium; species Leptobrachium leishanense. Next base: position 45,857 of record RXON01003621.1, read on the forward strand.
GCAGCCTCCATGTCCACAGCTACTCCTGCCGTAGCCTCGCTATCACACACGGAGGAGTCAGCTGAATTGTTTGACTACAATGAGAGTGACATGCTGCTTGAGGACGCGCAGCAAGTACAGTGCTCTGATTCAATCTCTGAGGTTGAGCAAGGGAGTATAATCAACCTAGAGGAAGGGGGTGCCAGTGATGACACACAAATAACTCTTGGATCACGTTCGCCGAGGCCCTTGAGTCAATTTCCAGATTGTGAGTTCCTACGGGAATAGGGCCCTCATCTCCTCCTGTACTGTTTGTCAAATGTTGTTCAATGTATTGTAACCCTGTCTATACTGTGCTTATTGTACAGCACTGCAGAATATGCTGGCGCTTTATAAATAAAGAAAAATAATAATAATAATGTATAAAGACCCCAACAAACAATCCACCACCCAGAGTGCTATACGAGCCCTAAGACAAGGCCGTAGACCTGTAGAGGAATACATAACGGACTTTCGCCATTACGCCCATGACACCTGTTGGAATGAAACGGCCCTTATCGCCCAATTTCGCATGGGTCTCGCAGAACCCCTCAAAGATGAATTGGCACGCGTTGGTGTACCACCCACTCTTGAAGGGATAACTCGCTTCTGTATCCAGATGGATCGTCGTTTTAGGGAACGCCGTC
>RXON01003622.1:0-75962 GCA_009667805.1 Leptobrachium leishanense
TATAGTAATAGGAGGGTTATATGGAGTAATAGGAGGGGTTATAGGGAGGTTATATGGAGCAATAGGAGGGGTTATAGGGAGGTTATATGGAGTAATAGGGAGGATATATAGAGTAATAGGAGGGGTTATAGGGAGGTTATATGGAGCAATAGGAGGGGTTATAAGAGGTTATATGGAGTAATAGGAGGGGTTATAGGGAGGTTATATGAAGTAATAGGAGGGGTTATAGGGAGGTTATATGGAGTAATAGGAGGGGTTATAGGGAGGTTATATGGAGCAATAGGAGGGGTTATAAGAGGTTATATGGAGTAATAGGAGGGTTATAGGGAGTAATAGGAGGTTATAGGGAGGTTATATGGAGTAATAGGAGGGGTTATAGGGAGTAATAGGAGGGGTTATATGGAGTAATAGGAGGGGTTATAGGGAGGTTATATGGAGTAATAGGAGGGGTTATAGGGAGGTTATAGGGAGTAATAGGAGGGGTTATAGGGAGGTTATATGGAGTAATAGGAGGGGTTATAGGGAGGTTATATGGAGTAATAGGGAGGATATATAGAGTAATAGGAGGGGTTATAGGGAGGTTATATGGAGCAATAGGAGGGGTTATAAGAGGTTATATGGAGTAATAGGAGGGGTTATAGGGAGGTTATATGAAGTAATAGGAGGGGTTATAGGGAGGTTATATGGAGCAATAGGAGGGGTTATAAGAGGTTATATGGAGTAATAGGAGGGGTTATAGGGAGTAATAGGAGGGGTTATAGGGAGGTTATATGGAGTAATAGGGGTTATAGGGAGTAATAGGAGGGGTTATATGGAGTAATAGGAGGGGTTATAGGGAGGTTATATGGAGTAATAGGAGGGGTTATAGGGAGTAATAGGAGGGGTTATATGGAGTAATAGGAGGGGTTATAGGGAGGTTATATGGAGTAATAGGAGGGGTTATAATTGGTTATATGGAGTAATAGGAGGGGTTATATGAAGTAATAGGAGGGGTTATAGGGAGTAATAGGAGGGGTTATAGGGAGGTTATATAGAGTAATAGGAGGGGTTATAGGGAGGTTATATGGAGTAATAGGAGGGGTTATAGGGAGGTCATATGAAGTAATAGGAGGGGTTATAGGGAGGTTATACAGAGTAATAGGAGAAGTTATAGAGAGGTTATATGGAGTAATAGGAGGGGTTATAGGGAGGTTATACAGAGTAATAGGAGGGGTTATAAGGAGTAGTAGAAGGGGTTATATAGAGTAATAGGAAGGGTTATTATAAAGTAATAGGTGGTGGTTAAAGGGAGTGTTATGTGCGTCACTTTTGACTTGGGATACATGAGTCTGGAAATGTATTTTGGGGGTGCAGGCCTCCTGTTCTATATTATTTCCCTGCCCTCTCGTGTTGAAGTCACCCTGTGCCTGTAGGATGCAGGGTGTTTGTTTAATCTGTGTTATGTATGACTAATGTTACTGTCTATCGTTATGGTCTATGTGTATCTGTTGCTACCTACTGATATGATTGGGGACTGAGTTATCTTAGCCTTTTACATTGTCTTCTCTCAGGAATGTGTTTGTAACGTGGAGGGTCCTGTGCTCATGTGCATAATTCTCGCCATCATTATCCCGCAGGATTCTGGCCCCGAACCCAAGCAATAACTGGAGATCGTTGCAGAGTGAAAACCAAATGGAGACGGGGATTATTTACATTTTACAACTGGTTAAAACACACACACAGGCGAAGGTACAAAAACAATGGAAACACACCCAGCATTGAAACAAAGGTTTAGAAGTGGCACAGCTATCCAGTTTAAGCTTGTTGCTAGGGGAAGGGTAATGGGAGCATGTGAAAACAAAGGAATCCATTACTCACAAATACATAAAGGAAAAGAACAGCATGGCATATACAGTCAGTTATACCACAGGAGATGCCACAATAAATGCATACATAAGGGAATATTAATATAACACCGATATCAGGGGAAAAGGGCACAGAAAACACAAACACGCTGCATCTGTGATTGTAGATACAGGGTGACTTTAACTAAGGAAAGGCGGGAAACAATATGAAACATCACGCCCGCACCTCTCAAATACAATTCTAGGCCAGTGTACTTCAAGTCCAAAGAGACGCACGTCACAGTGTTAATATCTGTTTGATATTTGAGTGGTCTTTTGTCAATCTGCCTGGTCAGGCAGACACTGCCTCATTATGTGCTGATTTAGACTGCATTCCTGTTTAACAGCTACAGCTGTCATTGTCCTGTCTTGTCTAGGAATGTTGAGCAAATATTTATTCAATTACACCGGGGAATAGCATTTTTTTTTTGTTAGATCTGACACTTGTTTTTGACTAACTGGTAGCATCTGAATACAAAAATGACCCCAGTTTTTCTCTATCAGGTCAATTTTTTAAGGGACAGAATAACCTCCCTTTGTCTTAAAAACCCATACAAAATGTGCACACAAATCAATGGAAAATAATGAAAAAATTAACTGAATGACAAACTCAAATTTAACCTGAAAGTCCAATTGGGGGCAAGTAGTCAAGTTAGGCAGCACTTAAGATACAAATTTACGCTTATAGCTTTTCCTGGAGTGTTCAGTCTGTGGACAATCTCGCCTGATGCTCCAACAATAGTCAGCCATCATATGATCATCCCATCTACCCTTATACTGTTCCTCTATGACCTCCAAATCGTGGTGGAATCGTACAAAAGTAACAGACACTGGAATGATCTGTGGCCACTCGCCAAACCATAGGTAAATCAAATGGCAACTTCCCTTCGTCTACATCTGTAAACTCTCGACTCACTGCTTACACATCCGTAAACTCTCAACTCACTGCTTACACATCCGTAAACTCTCAACTCACTGCTTACACATCCGTAAACTCTCGACTCACTGCTTACACATCCGTAAACTCTCGACTCACTGCTTGCACATCCGTAAACTCTCGACTCACTGCTTACACATCCGTAAACTCTCGACTCACTGCTTACACATCCGTAAACTCTCGACTCACTGCTTACACATCCGTAAACTCTCGACTCACTGCTTACACATCCGTAAACTCTCAACTCACTGCTTACACATCCGTAAACTCTCGACTCACTGCTTACACATCCGTAAACTCTCAACTCACTGCTTACACATCCGTAAACTCTCGACTCACTGCTTACACATCCGTAAACTCTTGACTCACTGCTTGCACATCCGTAAACTCTCGACTCACTGCTTGCACATCCGTAAACTCTCGACTCACTGCTTGCACATCCGTAAACTCTCGACTCACTGCTTGCACATCCGTAAACTCTCGACTCACTGCTTGCACACCTTGTGAGGGGCCCAAGACTTATCTTGATCACCAAGATTTACTTTGAAATATGCAACATAGACGCCTGACCAATGCGCTGATGTTTGACTGGGAACGGTGAAACTGCCACAGATATAAGAAAAGGAATCAAGGCTGTTTTACGACGAGAAATAGCAGAGGCCGACACAATCTGAAGGAAAGGAAACACGTATACAAATAAAACAATAAATCCTGCTAACTCCTCGTATACAGACTTTCACAATATGGTTCACTAAATACAGTTGTACACACCCTCTAGCCACACGGTCTCATGTGTAACTGAAATGCAGAGACAATTAACTCGAGGGAGGTCCACTCTTGGCCAATAGGAGAGCACTCGTATTGCCATACATTCGCTTTGAGTAATCGCATTCAGATAAGCTGTAGAGAAAAAATCTAACGTGATAGAAGAAAACTAACTGCAGTTTTGAAATCAGCTGAAATATCGAACTCAACAGAAAATATGTTCCAAATTGTTCCCCCGTGTTATCTGTCCTAGTCTATTTATGTCCCAAATGCCGTGAAGCCGAAGGAGGAACAACATTTTCTAGGGGATCTGTGTATGTAAATGACAGCATAAATCTCTGTGCCTGTCCCCAATAAAACCAGTTCTATTTTGACCCTACATACAGTCTCGGCTTATGGTGTGGGTAGCAGTTATAAACAGTTTGTAAAAATAATTATCTTTTAAATTCTTCCCTTAGTAAACATGCCACATTTAGCTGTTCCGCATAGAAGCTTATCAATAAATTGCAATCTTTGAGCTTGGATTCCAATATTGTTGAATGGATTAGGCAGTGGCTGAGTGACAGACAACAGAGGGTTGTGGTAAATGGAGTTTATTCGGCACAAGGTCTTGTTACCAGTGGGGTACCTCAGGGGTCAGTACTTGGACCCATTCTCTTTAATATTTTTATTAGTGATATTGCAGAAGGTATTAATGGAAAAGTATGTCTTTTTGCTGATGACACAAAGATTTTCAACAGGGTTGACGTTCCTGGAGGGATCAGCCAAATGACAAATGATTTAGGTAAACGAAAAAAATGGTGGGAGTTGTGGCAATTGAGTTTTAATGTGGATAAGTGCAAGATAATGCACCTGGGACGTAAAAACCCAAGGGCTGAATATAGAATATTTGATACATCTGAGGGTTGGGATTTAGGGGTTATTATTTCAGAGGATCTAAAGCAGGGGTCAAGTCCTGGGGAAAAAAGTGAGGGAACTCACCCAAGATTTCCTCCACTATCCCCACCACCGGGAAAAAAAAGTGTGTTTGTATATATATATATATATATATATTAGTGGTGGATGGCAAAAAATGAGATAAAAAGCCTCCACGCAATAATTAATAAAGTTTATTATTACAGAAGCCATTTGCACATCACAGCAATTCGAAGAACTGTATCCCAGAGCTCCTGTGTTACATTCTTGTATGCAACACAGATGTCATTTGCATGTCTTACCCAGAGTTCCTTGCTGCATATGGGCAATGTAGCACAAGCTCTGTGAAGCAGTTCTATGAATTGCTGTGATGTGCAAATGGCCTCTGCAATAATAAATATATATACACGCATACACACTTATACAATACATTTTCGGTGTTTCAGTCACCAACAGGTTAAACATGTGAATGTCATAGGATTCAATATATAAAAGTAATATCTTTTTTTTTTCTTAAAAACTTTTATTGAACATCTTTTTGTATTTATGACGAAAGCTTTGTTTCCCAATTTTTTAAACAGCCGTATTATTTTTTTATAGGACTTTTGCTCTTTGAATTAGATGAGGGACATCTAAAAGGTCAATGTAAGAGGTGACAGGACCTCTTCACTCAACATTAGTGTTTGCCTACCCCCTACACACTCCTATGCGTGGGTCCAAAGAGAAAATGCTGCTGGCCCCCCTCAAACTAGTCACATCAAAACACAGCAATGTGCAGTGTGTATGAATGTATCACAGAGCTCCACAGCAATAAAATGCACAGTAATGTGCGGTGTGTATGAGGGTGTCACAGAGCTCCATAGTCATGAGCGGTCTGTATGAGGGGACACAGAGCTCCACAGTCGTGCTTGGTGTGTGTGAGGGGACACAGAGCTCCACAGTCGTGCTGTGTGTGTGAGGGGACACAGAGCGACCACAGCAATAAAATGCACAGTAATGTGCGGTGTGTATGAGGGTGTCACAGAGCTCCATAGTCATGAGCGGTCTGTATGAGGGGACACAGAGCTCCACAGTCGTGCTTGGTGTGTATGAGGGGACACAGAGCTCCACAGTCGTGCTTGGTGTGTGTGAGGGGACACAGAGCTCCACAGTCGTGCTTGGTGTGTATGAGGGGACACAGAGCTCCACAGTCGTGCTTGGTGTGTATGAGGGGACACAGAGCTCCACAGTCGTGCTTGGTGTGTGTGAGGGGACACAGAGCTCCACAGTCGTGCTTGGTGTGTGTGAGGGGACACAGAGCTCCACAGTCGTGCCTGGTGTGTGTGAGGGGACACAGAGCTCCACAGTCGTGCTTGGTGTGTGTGAGGGGACAGAGCTCCACAGTCGTGCTTGGTGTGTGTGAGGGGACACAGAGCTCCACAGTCGTGCTTGGTGTGTGTGAGGGGACAGAGCTCCACAGTCGTGCTTGGTGTGTATGAGGGGACACAGAGCTCCACAGTCGTGCCTGGTGTGTATGAGGGGACACAGAGCTCCACAGTCATGCCTGGTGTGTGTGAGGGGACACAGAGCTCCATAGTCGTGCTTGGTGTGTGTGAGGGGACACAGAGCTCCACAGTCGTGCTTGGTGTGTATGAGGGGACACAGAGCTCCACAGTCGTGCTTGGTGTGTGTGAGGGGACAGAGCTCCACAGTCGTGCTTGGTGTGTGTGAGGGGACACAGAGCTCCACAGTCGTGCTTGGTGTGTGTGAGGGGACAGAGCTCCACAGTCGTGCTTGGTGTGTATGAGGGGACACAGAGCTCCACAGTCGTGCCTGGTGTGTATGAGGGGACACAGAGCTCCACAGTCATGCCTGGTGTGTGTGAGGGGACACAGAGCTCCACAGTCGTGCCTGGTGTGTGTGAGGGGACACAGAGCTCCACAGTCGTGCTTGGTGTGTATGAGGGTGTCACAGAGCTCCACAGTCGTGCTTGGTGTGTATGAGGGTGTCACAGAGCTCCACAGTCGTGCTTGGTGTGTGTGAGGGGACACAGAGCTCCACAGTCGTGCTTGGTGTGTGTGAGGGGACACAGAGCTCCACAGTCATGCCTGGTGTGTGTGAGGGGACACAGAGCTCCACAGTCGTGCTTGGTGTGTATGAGGGTGTCACAGAGCTCCACAGTCGTGCTTTGGTTGTATGAGGGTGTCACAGAGCTCCACAGTCGTGCTTGGTGTGTGTGAGGGGACACAGAGCTCCACAGTCGTGCTTGGTGTGTGTGAGGGGACACAGAGCTCCACAGTCGTGCTTGGTGGTGTGAGGGGACACAGAGCTCCACAGTCGTGCTTGGTGTGTGTGAGGGGACACAGAGCTCACAGTCGTGCTTGGTGTGTGTGAGGGGACACAGAGCTCCACAGTCGTGCTTGGTGTGTGAGTGGGGGACACAAGAGCTCCACAGTCGTGCTTGGTGTGTGTGAGGGGACACAGAGCTCCACAGTCATGCCTGGTGTGTGTGAGGGGACACAGAGCTCCACAGTCGTGCTTGGTGTGTATGAGGGTGTCACAGAGCTCCACAGTCGTGCTTGGTGTGTATGAGGGTGTCACAGAGCTCCACAGTCGTGCTTGGTGTGTGTGAGGGGACACAGAGCTCCACAGTCGTGCTTGGTGTGTGTGAGGGGACACAGAGCCTCCACAGTCGTGCTTGGTGTGTGTGAGGGGACACAGAGCTCCACAGTCGTGCTTGGTGTGTGTGAGGGGACACAGAGCTCCACAGTCGTGCTTGGTGTGTGTGAGGGGACACAGAGCTCCACAGTCGTGGCTTGGTGTGTGTGAGGGGACACAGAGCTCCACAGTCGTGCCTGGTGTGTGTGAGGGGACACAGAGCTCCACAGTCGTGTGCTTGTGTGTGTGAGGGGACAGAGCTCCACAGTCGTGCTTGGTGTGTGTGAGGGGACACAGAGCTCCACAGTCGTGCTTGGTGTGTGTGAGGGGACAGAGCTCCACAGTCGTGGCTTGGTGTGTATGAGGGGACACAGAGCTCCACAGTCGTGCTTGGTGTGTGTGAGGGGACACAGAGCTCCACAGTCGTGCCTGTGGTGTATGAGGGGACACAGAGCTCCACAGTCATGCCTGGTGTGTGTGAGGGGACACAGAGCTCCACAGTCGTGCTTGTGTGTGTGAGGGGACACAGAGCTCCACAGTCGTGCTTGGTGTGTATGAGGGGACACAGAGCTCCACAGTCGTGCTTGGTGTGTGTGAGGGGACAGAGCTCCACAGTCGTGCTTGGTGTGTGTGAGGGGACACAGAGCTCCACAGTCGTGCTTGGTGTGTGTGAGGGGACAGAGCTCCACAGTCGTGCTTGGTGTGTATGAGGGGACACAGAGCTCCACAGTCGTGCCTGGTGTGTTGAGGGGACACAGAGCTCCACAGTCATGCCTGTGTGTGTGAGGGGACACAGAGCTCCACAGTCGTGCCTGGTGTGTGTGAGGGGACACAGAGCTCCACAGTCGTGCTTGGTGTGTATGAGGGTGTCACAGAGCTCCACAGTCGTGCTTGGTGTGTATGAGGTGTCACAGAGCTCCACAGTCGTGCTGGTGTGTGTGAGGGGACACAGAGCTCCACAGTCGTGCTTGGTGGTGTGTGAGGGGACACAGAGCTCCACAGTCATGCCTGGTGTGTGTGAGGGGACACAGAGCTCCACAGTCGTGCTTGGTGTGTATGAGGGTGTCACAGAGCTCCACAGTCGTGCTTGGTGTGTATGAGGGTGTCACAGAGCTCCACAGTCGTGCTTGGTGTATGTGAGGGGACACAGAGCTCCACAGTCGTGCTTGGTGTGTGTGAGGGGACACAGAGCTCCACAGTCGTGCTTGGTGTGTGTGAGGGGACACAGAGCTCCACAGTCGTGCTTGGTGTGTGTGAGGGGACACAGAGCTCCACAGTCGTGCTTGGTGTGTGTGAGGGGACACAGAGCTCCACAGTCGTGCTTGGTGTGTGTGAGGGGACACAGAGCTCCACAGTCGTGCTTGGTGTGTGTGAGGGGACACAGAGCTCCACAGTCGTGCTTGGTGTGTGTGAGGGGACACAGAGCTCCACAGTCATGCTTGGTGTGTGTGAGGGGACACAGAGCTCCATAGTCGTGCTTGGTGTGTGTGAGGGGACACAGAGCTCCACAGTCGTGCTTGGTGTGTGTGAGGGGACACAGAGCTCCACAGTCGTGCTTGGTGTGTATGAGGGGACACAGAGCTCCACAGTCGTGCTTGGTGTGTGTGAGGGGACACAGAGCTCCACAGTCGTGCTTGGTGTGTGTGAGGGGACACAGAGCTCCACAGTCGTGCTTGGTGTGTGTGAGGGGACACAGAGCTCCACAGTCGTGCTTGGTGTGTGTGAGGGGACACAGAGCTCCACAGTCGTGCTTGGTGTGTATGAGGGGACACAGAGCTCCACAGTCGTGCTTGGTGTGTGTGAGGGGACACAGAGCTCCACAGTCGTGCTTGGTGTGTGTGAGGGGACACAGAGCTCCACAGTCGTGCTTGGTGTGTATGAGGGGACACAGAGCTCCACAGTCGTGCTTGGTGTGTATGAGGGGACACAGAGCTCCACAGTAATTAAACTCCCTGTAATGTGATTAATAAGTAAAGCTGGCAGCCTGGCTTACACTCCCCCTCCCCCCACTCCATTCAAAGCTGGCAGACTGGGTACAGGTTGGACTTGTGGCAGGTGGATGTGAGGGAGACTGTCCTGGCTGCAGATTGTGGGACCCCCACAGCCTCCATTACAATTTAACTGCAACCTGACAGGGAGGGAGGAGGCTGTGGGGGTCACTCGGTGAGGGAGGGGTTGTGGAGGGAAGGGGATTTTGCTGCAGGGCCTCCAGGAAGGGGTTAAATGGAGGGAGGGGGCATTCCTCCATTATTCCTGAGGCACACAGGAGCTGTGTCTGTCCTGCCTGATCTCTGTTGATCTCTCCAGCCGCTGCACATTAATAAAGGCTGCAGCTATTCAGAGATCAGACAGGAGTCAGACAGGGCTCTTCCTTTTAGAGGTGTTGGATCGTGCTGTGAGTGGCAGCACTCTGCTCCTCTTAGTCCAGTCATAAAAAAACCATATTACAATGATATTATTCCCCCTCTCCTGCTTACCTTCTGTGCAGGGAGGGGGCCAAATCACTGCTGGGCCGTTGGGCACAGGGAAGGGGAGCATGGTTCCCCGCTGGTCTGGGTCGGATCACTGGTAATCTGGGTGGGAGGGGCAGGTCTCCTCACGTGCTGGCCACCTGACAGGGAGTCCAGCGCGTGATGCATCATGAGAGTGCGCCGACTCACTGTCAGAGGAAGCGGAACTCCTCTCACATGCAGCCGTGATTACAGGAGGATGGCAATCTCACCACAGGCGCTTCTCGGTCTCTGGCTTAACGTGGGAACAGCGTTCCTGCTGCATTCCCGCTACAGGAGAAGTGCAGGAACGCCGTTCCCACGCGTTCCTGCTGGACTCGAGGCCTGATCTAAAGGTAAGTAGTCAATGTAATAGAGCAGCAGGAAATGCTGGCAGAATGCTTGGAAATGCTGGCAGAATGCTTGGTTGTGTAGGGAGAGCCTGTATTAGCAGTAGGAAAAGGGAAGTGCTCATGCCACTGTACAGAGCACTGGTGAGACCTCACTTGGAGTACTGTGTGCAGTACTGGAGACCGTATCTCCAGAAGGATATAGACATCTTAGAGAGAGTTCAGAGAAGGGCTACTAAAATGGTGTACGGCTTGAAGGAGAAAAGTTACCAGGAAAGGCTTAATGATCTTAACATGTACAGCTTGGAAAAAAGACGAGACAGAGGAGATATGATAGAAACATTTAAATACGTAAAGGGAATCCACAAGGTAGAGGAAGGGAGTATATTTAAAAGGAAACAAAGCAGCAAAACAAGAGGACATAGTCTTAGATTAGAGGGGCAAAGGTTTAAAAGTAACATCAGGAAGCATTATTTTACTGAGAGGGTGGTGGATACATGGAACAGTCTTCCAGTTGAAGTGGTAGAGGCCAAAACAGTAATTGAATTTAAGCAGGCATGGGATAGGCATAAGGCTATCCTAAACAAAAGATAAATCCAGGTAAAGTATCCATGTAATTGGGCGACTAGATGGGCCGAAAGGTTCTTATCTGCCAACATTTTTCTATGTTTCTATGTTCTAATACAAAAGGGCTATGGTTCGCTCTTTCCCCTTCCCTTTCTTTGACACGTGATACTGGGTGGCTTAGGAATGTTTTTGTTTCTCCAAACTTAAAATGTAAACCATATGTGGTTAAATGTAACTATCTCAGACGTGGCAAGTGTATCTGCGCCGTTTTATCTGCGACGTGATCTGTTTCATGATTGGCTGTTGTACCACACCCTTGTGTTCTATATTAGAGTCTGAAAAACAGAAGTATGCTGAGAGCAATTCTACTTTACATCTTGTGTGGTTGTCCTTTTGCTCTCCCATTGGCCAATATAGTGCTGCAAAGTCTTTGTGCAGGAAACAGATAGACAACAGCAACAGATATTTAACTTGCTTGTTTGGTAAATATGAATAGGAATATTGATTTGATATATTTGCTTATTTAACACAGTTGTTGCTGTTCAAGTCCCAGATCTAAAGCATTGTCTTATTTCTGGGGGATGCTAGCAGGCTCTTTACGTGTAACAGTCTTTAAGCTTCATCTAAGGACTGGAGGAAGGCACGAGAGTCTGCTGGGGAGAGAATGGGAGTCCAACAAGGAAGCGGCACTGACCGATGAGACCCAGTCGGGGTATGGAGATCTGTTACAGGGAGGTCATATGGAGTAATAGGAGAGGTTACATAGAGTAATAGGAGGGGTTATGTAGCGTAATAGGGGTTATATGGAGTAATAGGAGGGGTTACATAGAGTAATAGGAGGGGTTATATAGAGTAGAGTAATAGGATGGGTTATATGGAGTAATAGGAGGGGTTATAGGGAGTAATAGGAGGGCTTATATTGAGTATAACTCACCCACATTCGTGATGTAAAGCGGCAGCCAAAACAGGAAGGTGTAACTTACTAACTTTGCAAATAATAGACACATGGAAAATTCTACAACTCCCTGCGAGGAGAAAGACACAATTAACAAATGCACCACCCAGAATGTACAGAGGAACGCTGCCACAAGCTGTGCCTGGCAATGGATCTCATTTGCAGCAGGTCATAGCAGCAGAAGGCTGCTCTGCTAAGTATTAGTGATGCTTGCCAAGAGGGGGCCGAATCATTTTACAATTGCAGAATTCATTAAAAGTTGCGTTTTTAGTTGAATCTGGAGAAACCACTCAAAGCAATCGTGTTGAAGTTTTGTTTGTAAAGTTTGACAGTAAACCTGATCCGCAATGGGTGTTGAATAATTTTGGTTACAATTGTATATAGTGACAGGGTAACTAGGAGCAGAGTAATAAACTGACAGCATATAAGCAGGTAGGTAGTAAAAGCCCTTTCCCCTGCTTATAGGGTTAACCATTCCCAGCTGCTGCTAATTATACTACCCAGCCCTATATTGTGAGCGAAGGTTCCTCAATAATCATCTGACGCCAGCACAGGAAGATTATGACCCTGAGAGTGGGGAAAAGTATGGGATCCTTTGTGTTTTATGGTTTGTCCTGGGAAACTGCTGAGCTTCCTGGTGCTACTAGAGCGGAACATGCGGATGTTTAGCTAGTCTTAGAAAGGAGTAGACTTTTATTTGTGTTTTATTATTTTCTCTTTGGGATTTAGAGATTATACAACAAACAATAAGCATTCCTAAACATAGCAAAGCAGTTGCTGCGGTGACTATAACACTATATATAGGACTTTTCTCATGCAGCGCCGACCCTATGGAACGCGCTTCCTCGCAATATCAGACTGTCCCCAAATCTGGCTTCATTTAAACGCTCCCTAAAGACCCTTCTATTTAGGGAAGCGACCACCCGACTCCGTAACAAGACATCCGACCGACCCAAAAACAATCCTCACCTCTCCCTGTATTAGCTCATCACTGCAGCCCCCCTCCTGTTTCTAATCCCCTCACCATCTAGATTGTAAATTCCCACGGGAATAGGGTCCTCATATCCTCCTGTATCTGCTGGCAGCAATACTGACCTGTCTCCTGTATGTATTGTACAATTGTCCTGTCTTTACCCATTACACCTTGTACATCGCTGCAGAATGTGTTGGTGCTTAATAAATAATAATAATATATAATGATATACAGGTATACGTGACAAGTTCTCTCACCGGAATCCGCAGAGCGCCCATAAAGCTGATGGCAGATGATCCATTAATGTACGGGTCTTTTTGAAGAACCACAACATGATGTGTGGGGTATGTGGGAGCTGGACCCAGCCCGTTCTGTCCCTCCCAGGCCTGAGAGAAATATGCATAGTATGTAACAGAATAATAACAGGTAAATTCCTATTGTATTTTAGGAGTTTAGTTTGTGTCACTAATCTTGTCTGGTGTTTGGGGAGAGATTCTTAGAATCCTTACATGCAGTGTAACAACTATCTAATACATGGCCCCTTCGTATGAATATATTAAATGTGTCCAGGAAAACATGGAGGATCTGGCAACCCTAAATGTGAGTATTACAGCACTGACACAATGGTGTGAGTAACAGGGCAGTGTCACTGCGGGGTGTGAGTAACAGGGCAGTGTCACTGCGGGGTGTGAGTAACAGGGCAGTGTCACTGAGGGGTGTGAGTAATAAGGGAGAGGCACTGCGGGGTGTGAGTAATAAGGGAGAGGCACTGCGGGGTGTGAGTAAGAAGGACAGTGTCACTGCAGGGTGTGAGTAATAGGGGAGAGGCATTGCGGGGTGTGAGTAATAAATAATGGCACTGGGGTGTGAGTAACAGGGCAGTGGCACTGTGGGGTGTGAGTAATAAGGGAGAGGCACTGCGGGGTGTGAGTAATAAGTAATGGCACTGTGGGGTGTGAGCAATAAATAATGGCACTGTGGGGTGTGAGTAACAGGGCAGTGGCACTGTGGGTTGTGAGTAACAAGGGAGAGGCACTGCGGGGTGTGAGTAATAAGTAATGGCACTGTGGGGTGTGAGTAAGAAGGGCAGTGTCACTGCAGGGTGTGAGTAAGAAGGGCAGTGTCACTGCGGGGTGTGAGTAATAAGGGCAGCGGCACTGTGGGGTGTGAGTAATAAGGGCAGCGTCACTGTGGGGCGTGAGTAATAAGGGAGAGGCACTGCGGGGTGTGAGTAATAAATAATGGCACTGTGGGGTGTGAGTAACAGGGCAGTGTCACTGCGGGTGTGAGTAATAAGGGCAGCGGCACTGTGGGGCGTGAGTAATAAGGGAGAGGCACTGGGGTGTGAGTAATAAGGGCAGTGTCACTGTGGGGCGTGAGAAATAAGGGCAGTGTCACTGTGGGGTGTGAGTAATAAGGGCAGTTTCACTGTGGGGCGTGAGTAATAAGGGCAGCGGCACTGGGGTGTAAGTAATAAGGGAGAGACACTTTGGGGTGTGCGTAATAAGGGCAGCGTCACTGTGGGGTGTGAGTAATAAGGGAGGGGCACTGTGGGGTGTGAGTAATAAGGGAGTGGCACTGTGGGGTGTGAGTAATAAGGCAGTGGCACTGTGGGGTGTGAGCAATAAATAATGGCACTGTGGGGTGTGAGTAACAGGGCAGTGGCACTGTGGTTGTGAGTAACAAGGGAGAGGCACTGCGGGGTGTGAGTAATAAGTAATGGCACTGTGGGGTGTGAGTAAGAAGGGCAGTGTCACTGCAGGGTGTGAGTAAGAAGGCAGTGTCACTGCGGGGTGTGAGTAATAAGGGCAGCGGCACTGTGGGGTGTGAGTAATAAGGGCAGCGTCACTGTGGGGCGTGAGTAATAAGGGCAGCGGCACTGGGGTGTAAGTAATAAGGGAGAGACACTTTGGGGTGTGCGTAATAAGGGCAGCGTCACTGTGGGGTGTGAGTAATAAGGGCAGGGTCACTGTGGGGTGTGAGTAATAAGGGCAGTGGCACTGTGGGGTGTGAGTAATAAGGGCAGTGGCACTGTGGGGTGTGAGTAATAAGGGAGTGGCACTGTGGGGTGTGAGTAATAAGGGAGTGGCACTGTGGGGTGTGAGTAATAAGGGAGTGGCACTGTGGGGTGTGAGTAATAAGGGAATGGCACTGTGGGGTGTGAGTAATAAGGAGTGGCACTGTGGGGTGTGAGTAATAAGGGCAGTGGCACTGTGGGGTGTGAGTAATAAGGAGTGGCACTGTGGGGTGTGAGTAATAAGGGAGTGGCACTGTGGGGTGTGAGTAATAAGGGAGTGGCACTGTGGGGTGTGAGTAATAAGGGAATGGCACTGTGGGGTGTGAGTAATAAGGGAGTGGCACTGTGGGGTGTGAGTAATAAGGGAGTGGCACTGTGGGGTGTGAGTAATAAGGGAGGGGCACTGTGGGGTGTGAGTAATAAGGGAGTGGCACTGTGGGGTGTGAGTAATAAGGGAGTGGCACTGTGGGGTGTGAGTAATAAGGGAGTGGCACTGTGGGGTGTGAGTAATAAGGGAGGGGCACTGTGGGGTGTGAGTAATAAGGGAGTGGCACTGTGTGTGAGTAATAAGGGAGTGGCACTGTGGGGTGTGAGTAATAAGGAGTGGCACTGTGGGGTGTGAGTAATAAGGGAGTGGCACTGTGGGGTGTGAGTAATAAGGGAGTGGCACTGTGGGGTGTGAGTAATAAGGGAGTGGCACTGTGGGGTGTCCAAGGTTCCAGTACTTTTTCTGACGTTGTGTCCATGTTCTTTAAGACTTGGCTCTGGAACTTAAACTCGTTACATAACAAGGAGGGCGGAGGCTGAAAGAGAAGCAAAGTGTCATCAGGAATAATCCGGAAGACAGTAAAAAGCATTTTCCTCGCAGGAGCTCGGGTACGTTAGAATGAATAACACAATAGGATTATTTTCACAGCAAAACGAAATCCTGAATCTAGTGCAGATTCTTATCCTGGATTCAAACCTGGAATTGGAATTTTCCCATCAGGCCGTGCGTTTGTCACAGTTTTCGTATAATTCTATACGTCAGGCTTTCTTTGTTATGTATTTTGTAAGTTATAAAAAGTGGAAATTTGACGCAGAATGGGTTGGTAACACTATGCCGGCTGATTCATTCTCAGACACGTTGTATCACGATTAGATATTGCATTGTTAAGCCAGTAATGGACTTGTAGTGAGCCCATCAACATGTGTATCTTGTTTCTCTTTAGGCGTATAGTGTTTCATGCTGTTCACATGTTTATGTTCTATTACTTTTAAGAAAAGTTTCAATATTCCAAGAAAGTGTTTAAATCATCCAGACAATTTCTGCTGCACGTGTCGTGAAGAAACCTTCAAGTCTCAGAGGGGAAATTTCGCACCACTTCGATAAACACTGGGCCCCAAATACATGTAGGGCCGTATAACAAAGCTGGTGCTATCTTAGCCAGAGCTGTTGTAAACTCACCAGAGCCATTATTGGGCCACATTACATAGTGCTAACGTTAGTGTCACCTGTGTGAGCGTTAACGTTAGCCCTGGTGGTCTTAGCGCGGACGCACCATATTACAATCCAAACGCTAATGGGTTAAGTAACCCGTCTGCGTTTGGTATCTTGCGCTCCTCTGCACGAGGTTACTGTACTTTGTGCTCCCTATGCATGTGGAGCACAAAGTGTTATTCTGCGTTAGGATTACAAAGTCCCAGCGCTGATTAAGGTCCAGCTACGGTTACACGACAGTTACCTACAGCCTGGACCTGGTGCTAATGGATTCCTCTGCTGCAGAATCAATCAGCACCAGCAGAACCCCCCCCCCAAAGAAATCAGATACTCACCTCCTGTCCTGCAGCGAGGACCGTGGCTCCGTCCGCCTCCTCCGTCCCGCGGCAGCAGGGAGAGACTGGGGGAAAAAGTCCCCCAGTCTCCCCCTGCAGATCACTACACTGACCTGCCAGATCTCGCGAGGTGAGATCCGGCAGGTCACGTGACCAGCGCTGTCTGCCTCAATGGAGTTACACTTGACTCTGCTCTTTCCTTCATCCCCCACATCAAGTCTCTTTCCTCCTCCTGCCGATACCAACTGCGTAATATTTCCAGAATTCGGCCATTTCTTACCGCTGTCACCACAAAACAACTCATACACGCCCTGGTAATCTCCCGACTCGACTATTGCAATAATCTCTTATCTGGCCTCCCTCTGTCCCGCCTCTCCCCCCTACAATCCATCCTGAACGCCTCTGCCAGGCTAATTCACCTCACCCGCCGCTCTGTCTCTGCCGCTCCCCTCTGCTAGTCCCTTCACTGGCTCCTCATCCACCTCACCCGCCGCGAGTCCATTCACTGGCTCCCCATTCACCTCACCCGCCGCTCTGTCTCTTCCGCTCCCCTCTGCGAGTCCCTTCACTGGCTCCCCATTCACCTCACCTGCCGCTCTGTCTCTGCCGCTCCCCTCTGCGAGTCCCTTCACTGGCTCCCCATCCACTGCAGAATTAAGGTCAAAATCCTTATCCTTACCTACAAAACCCTCACTAACTCAGCGCCCCACTACCTGTCCTCACTAATCACCAAATACACCCCAGCCCGCTCCCTAAGGTCAAACAGTGACCTGCGCCTAGCTTCTCACCGCATCACCTCTTCCCATGATAGACTGCAGGATTTCTCACGCGCAGCCCCCACTCTCTGGAACGCTCTCCCTCGTACTGTCAGACTTTCCCCTAACTTCTCTTCCTTCAAACGCTCCCTTAAAACATTCCTATTTAGGGAAGCGACCACCCAACTCACTGACGCAACCATCAATCACTCTCACCTTACAGTCCTCTCCTCCTGTTTCCAACCCCAACCCTCCCAGATTGTGAGTTCCTACGGGAATAGGGCCTCATCTCCTCCTGTACTGTTTGTCAAATGTTGTTCAATGTATTGTAACCCTGTCTATACTGTGCTTATTGTACAGCGCTGCGGAATATGCTGGCGCTTTATAAATAAAGAATAATAATAATGGAGTCCTATGGACTCCATGGAGAGGATGCGCGCAGAGGCACTTGGCGCTGCCGCACGCATCCCGGGGTTTAGCGCCCAATAACGATGCAGGCAGCTTTTCTAGCGCCTGCATTGTAATATCGCGCTAAAACGGAGACGCAAAAGAGAAACCTGGAGGCGCGCATTATCTGGAGGGGTGCACATTATCTGGGGGCGCGCATTATCTGGAGGCGCGCATTATCTGGAGGGGTGCACATTATCTGGGGGCGCGCATTATCTGGAGGGGCGCGCATTATCTGGAGGGGCGCGCATTATCTGGAGGCGCGCATTATCTGGAGGCGCGCATTATCTGGAGGCGCGCATTATCTGGAGGCGCGCATTATCTGGAGGCGCGCATTATCTGGGGGCGCGCATTATCTGGAGACGCGCATTATCTGCGGGCTCGCATTATTTGCAGAGGCGCATTATTTGCAGGGGTGCATTGTCTGCAGGGCGCACATTATCTGCAGGAGTGCATAATCTGCAGGAGCGCATTATCTGCAGGAGCGCATTATCTGCAGGAGCGCATTAACTGCAGGCGCTCATTATCTGCAGGCGCTCATTATCTGCAGGCGCTCATTATCTGCAGGCGCTCATTATCTGCAGGCGCGCATTATCTGCAGGCGCGCATTATCTGCAGGCGCGCATTATCTGCAGGCGCGCATTATCTGCAGGCGCGCATTATCTGCAGGCGCGCATTATCTGCAGGCGCGCATTATCTGCAGGCGCGCATTATCTGCAGGAGCTCATTATCTGGAGGCGCGCATTATCTGCAGGAGCTCATTATCTGGAGGCGCGCATTATCTGCAGGAGCTCATTATCTGGAGGCGCACATTATCTGCAGGAGCTCATTATCTGCAGGCGCACATTATCTGCAGGAGCTCATTATCTGCAGGAGCTCATTATCTGCAGGAGCTCATTATCTGCAGGCGCGCATTATATGCAGGAGCTCATTATCTGCAGGAGCGCATTATCTGCAGGAGCAGGCTTTTCTCCTTAGCGTCCTCGTTTTAGCGTGATTATTGTAATGTAGCCCATAGTCTAAGGGGATTTGAAGTTAGCACCAGCTTTGTAATCCTGCCCGTTGTGGATCATGTGTTCGTCTTCTCACCAGATGGAAAAATGGTAAACATCAAATGCCATTTGCAATTATCCCACAAGACACGGAGGCGAGTATTATGCTATCTTTTCTTTACTTAAGCCGATAGCAGCAAAGAACAATCTCTCAAATACAACAACAAAAGTATTTAGAGAGAAAAATACAGTTTAACAATACATATAACAATAGCAGGTAATGGTACAGTCCAGCTCCCTGCTGTCCAATCGTCCAGTAGACCGCTCCATAAATCGTCCTGGTAACCCTTGGCTCCTCCTCTTTTCTTTGCTGCTTGCCGAGATAAGATAAGTATTGGCAGCAACACAATACAGTTTTATTTGTAAAAAGAAATGTTTTACACTTTCACTTGTTTGTGTATTATTTGGCATTGCTACACTCGCACGCACATTTATTGTGTATCTTTGGTTATATTGCTGATATATTACAGGGCTTCAGAGTCCGAGCTTACTTTGCATGTGGTACTATTTAGCGTGTATTTATTGCTCCCTGTCAGCACGGCTTTTCCTCCGGGGAGAAGAGTCTGACTCTCCGGCAGTTACCAGCGTGTTTATCCGCACACTCCCGCGCAGCTTTCGCGCCATTGTTCTCTCCGAGGAAACGCTTGCAGCTCACGCATGCGCAGTGCATCGCAGTCAGTTACCTCAGACGAGTCGCGGCGTTCATGAGGCGGCAAGTTATTCTTCTTTCAGGAATATATTAAACTCTTTAATAAATGTCTAACCCGGCCCTGCCAGCCTCTCCTGGTGCCATTATACCCATGTCCCATGTACATAACCCGGCCGTGCCAGCCTCTCCTGTGCCCTCATACCCATGTCCCATGTACATAACCCGGCCGTGCCAGCCTCTCCTGGTGCCATTATACCCTGTCCCATGTACATAACCCGGCCGTGCCAGCCTCTCCTGTGCCCTCATACCCATGTCCCATGTACATAACCCGGCCGTGCCAGCCTCTCCTGGTGCCATTATACCCATGTACATAACCCAGCCGTGCCAGCCTCTCCTGATGCCATTATACCCATGTACATAACCCGGCCGTGCCAGCCTCTCCTGATGCCATTATACCCATGTACATAACCCGGCCGTGCCAGCCTCTCCTGTGCCACTATACCCATGCCCCATGTACATAACCCGGCCGTGCCAGCCTCTCCTGTGCCATTATACCCATGTCCCATGTACATAACCTGGCCGTGCCAGCCTCTCCTGTGCCCTCATACCCATGTCCCATGTACATAACCCGGCCCTGCCAGCCTCTCCTGGTGCCATTATACCCATGTCCCATGTACATAACCCGCCGTGCCAGCCTCTCCTGGTGCCATTATACCCATGTCCCATGTACATAACCCGGCCGTGCCAGCCTCTCCTGTGCCATTATACCCATGTCCCATGTACATAACCCGGCCGTGCCAGCCTCTCCTGTGCCCTCATACCCATGTCCCATGTACATAACCCGGCCCTGCCAGCCTCTCCTGGTGCCATTATACCCATGTCCCATGTACATAACCCGGCCCTGCCAGCCTCTCCTGGTGCCATTATACCCATGCCCCATGTACATAACCCGGCCGTGCCAGCCTCTCCTGTGCCATTATACCCATGCCCCATGTACATAACCCGGCCGTGCCAGCCTCCCCGGTGCCATTATACCTATGCTCCATGTACATAACCCAGCCGTGCCAGCCTCTCCTGGTGCCATTATACCCATGTCCCATGTACATAACCCGGCCGTGCCAGCCTCTCCTGTGCCCTCATACCCATGTCCCATGTACATAACCCGGCCGTGCCAGTCTCTCCTGTGCCATTATACCCATGCCCCATGTACATAACCCGGCCGTGCCAGCCTCTCCTGGTGCCATTATACCCATGCTCCATGTACATAACCCGGCAGTGCCAGCCTCTCCTGTGCCATTATACCCATGCCCCATGTACATAACCTGGCCCTGCCAGCCTCTCCTGTGCCCTCATACCCATGCCCCATGTACATAACCCGGCCGTGCCAGCCTCTCCTGGTGCCATTATACCCATGTCCCATGTACATAACCCAGCCGTGCCAGCCTCTCCTGGTGCCATTATACCTATGCCCCATGTACATAACCCGGCCGTGCCAGCCTCTCCTGGTGCCATTATACCTATGCCCCATGTACATACCCCGGCCGTGCCAGCCTCTCCTGTGCCATTATACCTATGCCCCATGTACATAACCGGCCGTGCCAGCCTCTCCTGGTGCCATTATACCTATGCCCCATGTACATAACCCGGCCGTGCCAGCCTCTCCTGTGCCATTATACCTATGCCCCATGTACATAACCCGGCCGTGCCAGCCTCTCCTGTGCCCTCATACCCATGTCCCATGTACATAACCCGGCCCTGCCAGCCTCTCCTGGTGCCATTATACCCATGTCCCATGTACATAACCCGGCCCTGCCAGCCTCTCCTGGTGCCATTATACCCATGTCCCATGTACATAACCCAGCCGTGCCAGCCTCTCCTGGTGCCATTATACCCATGCCCCATGTACATAACCCGGCCGTGCCAGCCTC
Source organism: Leptobrachium leishanense (assembly GCA_009667805.1). Classification (NCBI taxonomy): domain Eukaryota; kingdom Metazoa; phylum Chordata; class Amphibia; order Anura; family Megophryidae; genus Leptobrachium; species Leptobrachium leishanense. Next base: position 21,135 of record RXON01003622.1, read on the forward strand.
TCCTGGTGCCATTATACCCATACCCCATGTACATAACCCAGCCGTGCCAGCCTCTCCTGTGCCATTATACCCATGCCCCATGTACATAACCCGGCCGTGCCAGCCTCCCCGGTGCCATTATACCTATGCTCCATGTACATAACCCAGCCGTGCCAGCCTCTCCTGGTGCCATTATACCCATGTCCCATGTACATAACCCGGCCGTGCCAGTCTCTCCTGTGCCATTATACCTATGCCCCATGTACATAACCGGCCGTGCCAGCCTCTCCTGTGCCCTCATACCCATGCCCCATGTACATAACCGGCCGTGCCAGCCTCTCCTGTGCCATTATACCTATGCCCCATGTACATACCCCGGCCGTGCCAGCCTCTCCTGTGCCATTATACCTATGCCCCATGTACATAACCGGCCGTGCCAGCCTCTCCTGGTGCCATTATACCCATGTCCCATGTACATAACCCGGCCGTGCCAGCCTCTCCTGTGCCATTATACCCATGTCCCATGTACATAACCCGGCCGTGCCAGTCTCTCCTGTGCCATTATACCCATGCCCCATGTACATAACCCGGCCGTGCCAGCCTTTCCTGTGCCATTATACCTATGCCCCATGTACATAACCCAGCACTGCCATCCTCTCCTGGTGCCATTATACCCATGTCCCATGTACATAACCCGGCCGTGCCAGCCTCTCCTGGTGCCATTATACCCATGTCCCATGTACATAACCCGGCCGTGCCAGCCTCTCCTGGTGCCATTATACCCATGCCCCATGTACATAACCCGGCCGTGCCAGCCTCTCCTGTGCCATTATACCCATGCCCCATGTACATAACCCGGCCGTGCCAGCCTCCCCGGTGCCATTATACCTATGCCCCATGTACATAACCAGGCCGTGCCAGCCTCTCCGGTGCCATTATACCTATGCCCCATGTACATAACCCGGCCCTGCCAGCCTCTCCTGGTGCCATTATACCCATGTCCCATGTACATAACCCGCCGTGCCAGCCTCCCCTGGTGCCATTATACCCATGTCCCATGTACATAACCCGGCCGTGCCAGCCTCTCCTGGTGCCATTATACCTCTGCCCCATGTACATAATCCGGCCCTGCCAGCCTCCCCTGGTGCTATAGTACCCATGTCCCATGTACATAATCCATTGTCCTCTAACCTAGAGAGCACTATGGTCAGGGTGCTGGATAACCATTCAGTCAGGAGATCAGCTGTTAATACCCCGGCTTCAAACGGATTTTCATCAATAGAATCTAATCCGGATAATGAGGTCCCTGGGACTTCAAGAGAGGGAGAAGAGCAACTCCCAAAAAATATAGCTTGTAAAAAGCGTATGATAACCCGTACTTCACATGTTTCCCCACAGCATACCACTGTGGCTAAAAAAGGGGCCAAGTAACTCAGGCCACTAAGAGAGAATGGAAACGCGCCAAAAGCACAAAAAATACTGACAGCTCCTCATTGTTTCACTGAGAAAGATATTTCAGATTCTGAGGCGACCTCAGATCCAGATTACGCACCAGCCTCCTCTTCTGAGTTATCACACTCAATATCCTCTCCAGACTCCAATGGGACCAAAAAACCAGCATCTGATCTGGTGGACGCTCTAGGTTATTCCATGTTCGTGCCGGAGCAATTAAAGCACCCACGATCAACAGAATGGACACCCGTAGAGCATGTGACTCGTTATATTGAGCAGCGTGTCCGTATGTCAATGGATAAAAAGACACGCAGTAATTTGAGGGCTGAGTGTCCAGCCCCAACTCTGGCACATAAAGATCATAGAAATATTACAGGAGACAAATTGGTCACCAAAGAGAGGAGTCAAGGCCACCTTAAAGGTGTGCCAAGAAAAATTATTTGATTTCCTAGGTCCATTGACAAAGTTAATGGATTCAATGGAGAGAAATCTTCTCACTAACGAGAAGCCGGATTTATTGGAGTATAGAGGCTGGGCGCATAGACTGATATGTGTATTTGGAAACATAAATACAGCCCTATCAAGCGAAAGGAGACGCTCAATACTCCTAAAAGTTGACCCCAAGTTGGCAACTTTGGCTCATAATGAACCTGGTCCCAAGGCCTAGGGCCTCCTTTTTGGGGAAGGCATTTTTAAGGAAATGATGGATTATTCAGGGTCTTTTTCCACCGTCAAGAAGGTGAGGGCCAATATTCGGAAAGCTTTTCTAAATAGGGTCGGGAAAAGCCGGGCCCGTTTTCACAGCCATACCCCCCTACTCTATGTCCAGAGGCTCCTTTAGAGCCACGTGTTAGTATGGAGTTGCCAGGGTTTGATGGGGGGGATTATGTCTTTTTGCTGATGACACAAAGATTTGCAACAGGGTTGACGTTCCTGGAGGGATCAGCCAAATGACAAATGATTTAGGTAAACTAAAAAAATGGTGGGAGCTGTGGCAATTGAGTTTTAATGTGGATAAGTGCAAGATAATGCACCTGGGACGTAAAAACCCAAGGGCTGAATATAGAATATTTGATACATCTGAGGGTTGGGATTTAGGGGTTATTATTGCAGAGGATCTAAGGGTAAGTAGTCAATGTAATAGAGCAGCAGGAAATGCTGGCAGAATGCTTGGAAATGCTGGCAGAATGCTTGGTTGTGTAGGGAGAGGTATTAGCAGTAGGAAAAGGGAAGTGCTCATGCCACTGTACAGAGCACTGGTGAGACCTCACTTGGAGTACTGTGTGCAGTACTGGAGACCGTATCTCCAGAAGGATATAGACATCTTAGAGAGAGTTCAGAGAAGGGCTACTAAAATGGTGTACGGCTTGAAGGAGAAAAGTTACCAGGAAAGGCTTAATGATCTTAACATGTACAGCTTGGAAAAAAGACGAGACAGAGAGATATGATAGAAACATTTAAATACGTAAAGGGAATCCACAAGGTAGAGGAAGGAGTATATTTAAAAGGAAACAAAGCAGCAAAACAAGAGGACATAGTCTTAGATTAGAGGGGCAAAGGTTTAAAAGTAACATAAGGAAGCATTATTTTACTGAGAGGGTGGTGGATACATGGAACAGTCTTCCAGTAGAAGTGGTAGAGGCCAAAACAGTAATTGAATTTAAGCAGGCATGGGATAGGCATAAGGCTATCCTAAACAAAAGATAAATCCAGGTAAAGTATCCATGTAATTGGGCGACTAGATGGGCCGAAAGGTTCTTATCTGCTGACATGTTTCTATGTTTCTATGTTAGTATGGAGCTGCCAGGGTTTGATGGGGGGGGGTTAGTATGGAGCTGTCAGGGTTGATGGGGGGTTAGTATGGAGCTGTCAGGGTTTGATGGGGGGGTTAGTATGGAGCTGTCAGGGTTTGATGGGGGGTTAGTATGGAGCTGTCAGGGTTTGATGGGGGAATTACAGAAATGACTGGGACGCCACATGTTTTAATGCCGCTTTATGGCTTTTACCCCCCCCCCCCCCAGTATTCCCTGAATTATTAAATCATGGTGAAAAAAGAAACATTTTCCTAATTTCTTTCATAGCTTCAGTGAGACGCTTCCTATTTAAAGGAACCCCCTGTGAAATACTGTAACTCTGTGCCCTCAGGAGTCATTAATCGAAACATAGAAATCCTCTGCGTCTCCCCGTTACCGGCTGTGTCATGTGTGTGTGACTGTGGAAGTGTGTGTGTCTGTATGTGGATGTGTGTGTGTCTGTATGTGGATGTGTGTGTCTGTATGTGGATCTGTGTGTGTGTCTGTGTGTGTGTCTGTATGTGGATGTGTGTGTCTGTATGTGGATCTGTGTGTGTGTCTGTGTGTGTGTCTGTATGTGGATGTGTGTGTCTGTGTGTGTGTCTGTATGTGGATGTGTGTGTGTATGTGGATGTGTGTGTGTCTGTATGTGGATGTGTGTGTGTGCCTGTATGTGGATGTGTGTGTGTGTATGTGGATGTGTGTGTGTCTGTATGTGGATGTGTGTGTGTGTCTGTATGTGGATGTGTGGGACAGTAGGCCGTGATATGTGGCGCTCTGTAATATGCTCATACACACCATGTTTTTTGGGGGTGGGAGGCAGCAAAGTGCCTTGGGCCGTCCCTGCCTATGGAGGTCACAACCTTGGTTTCCACAGCTTCTGGAAAATATCATGGGTCACTGGCCTTCAGACAATATTTCAGAAGCAACTGCTCCTTTGTTGTCAAGTTCCTGGGCTCCTACTACCAGAAGGAGATCTGATAGATCATGGAGATCATGGGTTTCTTGGTGCATGGAACAAGTTGATCCCATCTCAGCTCCTTTAGGTAGTCTTCTGAGGTTTTTCACGCAGTTATTTGAGGATGGGAAGGTTTATCCACGGTTAATAATATCAGATCCGCGATCTCTGCTTCTCATTAAGGGTTTAATGGGTCCCTGCAGGTAAACATCCCATTGTATGTGAGTTATTGAAAGGTATAAGATGTAATCGGCCCCCACGTTCCCGGTATACGTCCACCTGGGATGTTAATTTGGGGTTTAACTTGCTGGAGGCGTGGCCAGATAATGATGCGTTATCCATTAAACAACTTTCAGCTAAGTTAACAATTTTATTCTGTTTAATTTCGTGTAAAAGCGTTTCTGAAGTCAGAGCCTGGATTTGTCGGGTCGTGTTTTTGCTCCTACAGGGGTGAAATTTTCAATTTCTAAGGCTAGGGTCAGACGAACGCATTTTTATGTTGTCTGTGAAAAAGTGCGTTCGAACGAATGGACGCATTTTTTCACAGACTACGTGATAGCGGTCATACTATGCGCATTTTCGTCCGTGATTTTGTACGGATCATCAATAAAACCCTTTTTGCGTCTGGACGTTATGTTGGCCGGACATTAGCAGCGTCTGACGTCTCCTAATCACGCACACACGCCGCTAGCAGACGCAGCGCACTCTGTACGTCAGTACCTGCGGTTTCACGTTCTCGAAAAAATGCGTTCATTTTCCACTTGCGTTGCGCAGCCGGACTTTTGTGCGACCGTACTTCGTATATTGGCCGTCATTGCCCGACATCTGCTGCTAGTGCGGCCGTGATTATGTGCGCCAGAACGCGCGTTCGCACTGCCTCAGTCTGACCCTAGCCTAATAGGACCAAAACTTCCTTGTCGTTAGTCTTTTATCCGTCTTTTCCACAACGTCCCAGCCTTTGCCCGGTTTGTTGTGTAAAAGAATATGAGGTTATTACTGCTCCTAACAGGTCACCTCAGGGCCAACATTTATTTATCCCTTTGCGTAAACCTTATAATCCAGTAACGTCCACGTCTTTGGCCAGGTGGGTTAAATGGATCTTGTCTGAGGCTGGTATAGACGTCTCCATGTTTGGAGCTCATTCATCTCGGAGCGGGGCGCTTCCCGGAGCTTTATCCCAAGGATGTCGTCTTGAAGACATCGTTAAACAGCAGACTGGTCCAGAGAATCCACCTTTAGGGAATTCTACTTTAAACCAGTGTGTCACATGTCACTATCACTAGTTAACTAAGCTTTGAACTCGCATAATACTCGCCTCCGTGTCTTGTGGGAGAATTCCCAGATTCCCCTATTATCATGACGGGGAATCATAATTATAATAAAGACACGGAGGCGAGCATTATCCCACCCTTGTTATTGGGTTTATTCCCACCCTTATGTTTGATTGATAAGTATATTGATTTGAACAGTCATTATTGATCTTTCAAACTCTCTTAAAGTAATTCTTGGTGATCTCAAATGTATGTTTTTTCGGCAGCTTAAACTACATTTCGAAGCAATAATTAGATGGCGAATGTTTCTCCCATTGTTCTTGTTGGATAAGATGTTCGTCCGTCTCGCTTCAGAAAAGAGGGGTTGCCAAAGGTTACCAGGAGATTTATAGAGCGGTCTGCACAACGATTTGTCAAGAAAGGACTGGACTGTACCATTACTGTTATACTGGTGTATCCTGTTTAAACTGTATTTCTCTAAACACTTTTGTTGTTGTATTTGAGAGTTTTTCTTTGCGGCTATCGGATAAAGTAAAGAAAAGATAGCATAATACTCGCCTCCGTGTCTTTATTATAATCCTGATTCCCCTATTACCATGACGGGGAATCTGGGAATTCCTATGATTTGGAAAGAACAGAAGGACCAGTCGACTGATTAACATTAGAGGAATCATATCTAAAACAAAATGAGGGGTTGAGGCATAGTATAAGGAATAATTAGGGGTTCAGACATATTATAATGAATAATTATGGGGTCAGGCATAGTATAATGAATAATTAGGGGTTCAGGCATAGTATAAGGAATAATTAGGGGCACAGGAATATTATAATGAATAATTAGGGGCGCAGGCATAGTAATAGGAATTATTAGGGGTTCAGGCATAGTTATAATGAATAATTAGGGGCGCAAGAATAGTATAAGGAATAATTAGGGGCGCAAGAATAGTATAAGGAAAATAATTAGGCGCAAAAAATAGTATAAGGAATAATTAGGGGCACAGGCATATTATAATGAATAATTAGGGGCACAGGATATTATAATGAATAATTAGGGGCGCAGGCATAGTATAATGAATAATTAGGGGTGCAGCCATAGTATAAGGAATTATTAGGGGCGCAGTCATAGTAAATAATGATAATTAGGGGTGCAGGCATAGTATAAGGAATAATTAGGGGCGCAGGCAAATAGTATAAGGAATAATTAGGGGTTCAGGCATAAGTATAATGAATAATTAAGGGGCAGGCATAGTATAAGGAATAATTAGGGGCGCAGGCATAGTATAAGGATAATTAGGGGTTCAGGCATAGTAATGAATAATTAAGGGTGCAGGCATAGTATAAGGAATTATTAGGGGTTCAGGCATAGTATAATGAATAATTAGGGGCGCAAGAATAGTATAAGGAATAATTAGGGGCGCAAGAATAGTATAAGGAATAATTAGGGGCGCAAGAATAGTATAAGGAATAATTAGGGGCACAGGCATATTATAATGAATAATTAGGGGCACAGGCATATTATAATGAATAATTAGGGGCGCAGGCATAGTATAATGAATAATTAGGGGTGCAGCCATAGTATAAGGAATTATTAGGGGCGCAGTCATAGTATAATGAATAATTAAGGGTGCAGGCATAGTATAAGGAATAATTAGGGGCGCAGGCATAGTATAAGGAATAATTAGGGGTTCAGGCATAGTATAATGAATAATTAAGGGTGCAGGCATAGTATAAGGAATAATTAGGGGTTCAGGCATAGTATAATGAATAATTAAGGGTGCAGGCATAGTATAAGGAATAATTAGGGGTTCAGGCATAGTATAATGAATAATTAAGGGTGCAGGCATAGTATAAGGAATAATAGGGGTTCAGGCATAGTATAAGGAATAATTAGGGGCGCAGGCATAGTATAAGGAATAATTAGGGGTTCAGGCATAGTATAATGAATAATTGGGGTGCAGCCATAGTATAAAGAATTATTAGGGGCGCAGCATAGTATAATGAATAATTAAGGGTGCAGGCATAGTATAAGGAATAATTAGGGGCGCAGGCATAGTATAAGGAATAATTAGGGGTTCAGGCATAGTATAAGAATAATTAAGGTGCAGGCATAGTATAAGGAATAATTAGGGGTTCAGGCATAGTATAATGAATAATTAAGGGTGCAGGCATAGTATAAGGAATAATTAGGTTCAGGCATAGTATAATGAATAATTAAGGGTGCAGGCATAGTATATAGGAATAATAGGGGTTCAGCGCATAGTATAAGGAATAATTAAGGGGCGCAGGCATAGTATAAGGATAATTAGGGGTTCAGGCATAGTATAATGAATAATTAGGGGTGCAGCCATAGTATAAAGAATTATTAGGGGCGCAGCCTTAGTATAAGGAATAATTAGGGGCACAGGCATATTATAATTAATAATTAGGGGCGCAGGCATAGTATAATGAATAGATAAATTCACTAAAAACCGTGTGTTTAATAGGTGCTTATGTTGTGTAGTATACAGTAATACAACAGAATGGCGCAGCCAAAATAAGGCAAAACCTGTGAATACTTAACAAAACACACAGGAAATCAATAGATACAAATAGATAAAATATGCTCACAGTGAATAGTGAAATATTATTATTGTATTAAATAATTAATGATTGTGGCATGGCGATATATTAATATTAGAATGAATTATTATGGCGTGGTGAATTAATATTATAATGAATAATTAATGATTGGGACGTGGCGATATAGTAAAATTATAATGAATATTTAATGATTGGGGCGTGGTGATATATTATAATCAATAATTAATAATTGGTGCGTGGTGATATTATTATAATGAATAATTAATGATTGGGGCATGGGGATATTATTATAATGAATAATTAATAATTGGTGCGTGGTGATGTTATTATAGTGAATAATTAATGATTGGGGCATGGGGATATTTTAATATTATAATGAATAAATAATGATTGGGAGCTTAACGATATATTAAGATAATAAATAATTAATGATTGCGGCATGTCGATATTCAAATTATAATGAACATTCAATGATTGGGGCATGGCGATTATATTAATATTAAAATGAATAATTAATGATAGGGGGCGTGGGATATATGAATATAATAATGAATAATTACTGTTTGGGGGCGTGGCAATATATTAATATTATAATGAATAATTAATGATAGGGGGCGTGGGATATATGAATATAATAATGAATAATTACTGTTTTGGGGGCGTGGCAATATATTAATATTATAATGAATAATTAATGATAGGGGGCGTGGGATAATATGAATATAATAGTGAATATAATTACTGTTTGGGGGCGTGGCAATATATTATATTATAATGAATAATTAATGATAGGGGGCGTGGGATATATGAATATAATAATGAATAATTACTGTTTGGGGGCGTGGCAATATATTAATATTATAATGAATAATTAATGATAGGGGGCGTGGGATATATGAATATAATAATGAATAATTACTGTTTGGGGGCGTGGCAATATATTAATATTATAATGAATAATTAATGATAGGGGGCGTGGGATATATGAATATAATAATGAATAATTACTGTTTGGGGCGGGGCAATATATTAATATTATAATGAATAATTAATGATAGGGGGCGTGGGATATATGAATATAATAGTGAATAATTAATGATGCGGCATGACGATATATTAAAATTATAATGAATAATTAATGATGCGGCATGACGATATATTAAAATTATAATGAACATTTAATGATTGGGGCATGGCGATATATTATAATGAATAATTAATGCAGGGCTTGACAAATTTGCTTTGAATCTAGGAGCCAGCTGCAAAAGTTAGGAGCCAGGTTTTTGTCAGATGAGCGCACAAGATGCGCCCGTACTGATGTGCGTTGCAACGATGTGACGCTGCAACGGGGCTGGTCATACGCTTGAGCACGAGTACAAAACCTCCCGTTGAAACGCTAGACACACGTTGAAGGGACTGCAAAGCACGATCCTCCCTAGGAGGATCGTGCTTTGCAGTGCTGAGTACACTAACTACGCTCAGCGAGGTGGCCAGACGGGCATCAGAGTGGAAGGAATGTCCATTCTCACGGACATTCCTTCCGTTCTTCAAAATGCTTGTTTGACCCCGGCGTAACAACTAAAGAGTCACGGTACCATTTTCTTAAGAATGAGTACTGATACGTTTATTTAATGTCATGTGACACTTTCCAATAAATATTTTGCTGAGAGCATGCACACACACACTAGTTCAGAGAGCATGCCGACCTCATTATATCTGAGAACAATCGCTGTTGTGAGTGGTCAGAATGGCAGCACCGCCTGTGGGGGTGAGCTGTGCCCCCCCTCTCCCTCTGATCTGGGGACTTTACAGGACTTTATTTTTCTTTTTTATTACCTGGCCGGGCTGTGTGATGCTATGGGTCATGTTCACAGTGTGCACGGCGTTGAGCGCTCCTCCCTCCCTACTCTCTATAGAGGAGAAAGGAAGGGGGCAGGCCAGCAGCGGTAGAGAAGGAGTAGGGCCGGGCCAGTAGCTGGTGTGTGTGTGTGTGTGTCTGTCTCGGGGGTCTGATTTATAACCCCAGACAGACGCTGACCGGTGTTGTGTCAGATCTGGTTCCATATCGAATACTGTTCCAAGGGGCCTTCGGCAAAGATCGGAACTCCACCTCCCCAGGCTCTGACACATCAGTGCCTCCCAAACACACGCCCTTGTGCAGCCCCACAGAAGCCAGACACTGACTCCGTTCACAGACCCGCCCCCTGCACACAAAGCACTGCCCCAAAACCACCTCCTGCACCACACCACAGTAACACCCCCTACCATCCAGCCAGACAGCCCCGCAACACAATGCCCAGCCCTGCAACACAATGCCCAGCCACAGCTGACGCTGAACCTCTTCTGCTACTGCCCTCTACACCACAGTATCACTCCCTACCATCCAGCCAGCCCCTGCAACACCAGCCACAGCTGACACTGAACCTCTTTTGTTCCCCTCAGCTGCAGCTGACCCTGATCCTCTTTTGTTCCCCTCAGCCGCAGCTGACGCCGAACCTCTTTTGTTCCCCTCAGCCGCAGCTGACGCTGAACATCTTTTGTTCCCCTTAGCCGCAGCTGAACCTCTTTTGTTCCCCTCAACCACAGCCGCCCCGAACCTCTTTTGTTCCCCTCAGCCGACGCTGAACATCTTTTGTTCCCTTTAGCCGCAGCTGAACCTCTTTTGTTCCCCTCAACCACAGCCGCCCCGAACTTCTTTTGTTCAAATATATGCACTCGTACCAAAAACTAGTAGAATATAACAATACAACTTGTCATCAAAGTGATATTCTTACATAGCTGAATAATAAAACGATTAAAACTGTGCTTCTTTTTTTTATTCACCCTTTATCGTTTCCACGAAACCTTTTCACTGATAATATAAATCACCAGACAAAAAACAGATTGTTGTATAAGTTCATTAGTACCATTCAAAGGTTTAATATTGGGATGCTGTAAAATTGTAAAGAGGGGGTTAAATACAGCCCCAGCGTTTCTGGGTTAAAATGCTTTTCCCAATGTTTTTCAGCTTCTCCACACTCGTGTCTTCTCCTCTATGTGATCTGCACTGTTTGTACAAGCTTTCTTATTTTTATGGAGAAGAGAAACCAATTCTGATGGCGGCAGCTATGACGTGCTGCTATCAGAACACGTTTCTGCAGCGTTTCCGGGGTTAAAATGCTTTACCCAATGTTTTTTTTCAGCTTCTCCACACTCGTGTCTTTTCCTCTATGTGATCTGCACTGTTTGTACAAGCTTTCTTTTTTTTATGGACAAGAGAAACCAATTCTGATGGTGGCAGCTATGACGTGCTTGTAACAGATCTCTGTGCCCGGACAGGGTCACAGCTGCCAAATGCCGCTTCCTCGCTGGACACCCAGTTTCTCCTCGTGACTCTCACACATTTCTCTAGTACCTTAGCCACGGCTTAAGGCCCAGTGCATGTAGAGCCTGGCTAGCACCCCCAGAAATAAGCCAAAGCTGTAGACCTGGAACCTTTCCTTGGCATAGTGGGCAGAAGATTCCTGGTACTCCAATTCATGAGTCGTGACTTCAAGCTTGGTTAGAATAGAACTGACTGTTTATTACACAACACAGAGATACACTCAACCATCAACCTCATTTACATACAATCAAGCAGATAGCTGCACAGATCAGATAACTACACAGGGCCTTCAAACAATGGAGAATGGGGGAAGGAGAAAGCAGGGTAAACAAAAAGAATTTCTTAGAGAACTTACACAATAGAGAGAGCAGGTACTAATACAGAGTTCACACTATACAGGGACGGGTTAGATAATGGAGGGAATGTACGCAAAATACAAAACAAGAGAATATACAATAAATACACAAGGGAATAACACACAGACATCAGAAATCTTTAGTTAACTGGCAGATATTTAAAACAATGAAAACCAAATATATTTAAAAGGTCCACCAGTTCCTCCAATAGTCTCTTTCACGGGCCATAGTCTCTGGGCAGGAGGCTAGCGCACAGCCCCCTCCAAGTTGCACAGTGACTGCATTGTTTTTTCAGCTTCTCCACACTCGTGCCTTCTCCTCTATGTTATCTGCACTGTTTGTACAAGCTTTCTTATTTTTACGGACAAGAGAAACAAATTGTGATGGCGGCAGCTATGACGTGCTGCTATCAGAACACGTTTCTGCAGCGTTAAAATTGGTGAGCTTTGTTGCAAAATAAACGGTCAGAAATATAGAAATGAAGCATTTCTTCTTCTTAAATGATGCAAAAAAGTATAATCAAAGCTAAAATCTTTACTGTAACCTTCTTCAAAGCCGATCCCCAGCAGAAGTTGTTGGATTGACTGGAATAGCAGGTTAGACAGAATAATTTACCAAGGTGCTGCTGAACATTGAAAATGTGAGTGTGAAAAGGTTTACTAATAGTAAAAAAAGAGAAAAATATGGGCACTATCACGTTGCCCTCGATAAAAACGGGACACTAGGGGGAAAAATTAGCGTTCCAGCAGCCTGCCCCTTAGTGATCGCTAAGCTCGCGGATGCTGGGGGCAATGCTACAGCGTTGTCCCCAGCATCCCCTCCATGTCGTCCATAGGACTCCATGGAGGATCGTGCTGCCGGGTCACATGACTGACAGGATCCTGCCTCTCGTGAGATCCTGCTGGTCGACGGAGGGAAACAGGGGGAGACTTTCTTTCCCCAGTCTCACTCTGCTCCCGGCAGCCAGAAGCAGCGGATCGTGCCGACATTCTCGCCGTGGGATGAGTGGTGAGTATGTGATTTTTAGGGGGTTTTGAGTTGCAGGTAAGAGATTCTGCAGCAGCGCAACCCGTTACCTGCACCTCTGAGCTGGTGGTAACTTTTTCATTAGCGCCAGCTCTTAGTAACTAGCGTTAGGACCAAGTGATCCCAAAGCGGGCTATTCTGTGCTTTCACTTTGCGCTCCCCATGTTAGGTATAGGGGGCGTAAAGTACAGTAAGCTCGCACTACGAATCGCAAATTAACCAGCGCTAACGTTTTTTTTTAACCCATTCATGATCCGAAGGCGATGTGGGCGCAGCGCTATGACCTCCTTTAAGCTAGCGCTGATGCTGATGCTAGTGTTAGCTTGATGGAGGTGATAGAGCCCTAAATATTTGTATAAACAAAAAAAACAGCCAATAGGGCCAGTCTTCCAAACTAAGACCCAAATTAAGAACTTAAAAAGGATTTATTTATAAAGTATTTTACCGAGAAGGATACATTGAGATTTCTCTCATTTAAGTATGTCCTGGTTTCAAGAACATTAAAACGTTACAGTGGTTACAGAAATACAAAGTAATAAAATGCAAGATATTAAAAAAACATAAATATACAGATTAACAGAAAATAAATATGTAGGAAATACATTCACTAGGTTACAAGTTTACAGGTGCATTCTGTATATAGTGACTGTGTTACAGGTTTACAGGTGCATTCTGTATATAGTCACTGTGTTACATGTTTACAGGTACATTCTGTATATAGTCACTGTGTTACATGTTTACAGGTGCATTCTGTATAGTCACTGTGTTACATGTTTACAGGTGCATTCTGTATATAGTCACTAGGTTACATGTTTACAGGTGCATTCTGTATATAGTCACTGTGTTACATGTTTACAGGTGCATTCTGTATATAGTCACTATGTTACATGGTTACAGGTGCATTCTGTATATAGTCACTGTGTTACATGTTTACAGGTGCATTCTATATATAGTCACTGTTACATGTTTACAGGTGCATTCTGTATATAGTGACTGTGTTACATGTTTACAGGTGCATTCTGTATATAGTCACTGTGTTACATGTTTACAGGTGCATTATGTATATAGTCACTGTGTTACATGTTTACAGGCGCATTCTGTATATAGTCACTGTTACATGTTTACAGGTGCATTCTGTATATAGTCACTGTGTTACATGTTTACAGGCGCATTCTGTATATAGTCACTATGTTACATGGTTACAGGTGCATTCTGTATATAGTCACTGGGTTACATGTTTACAGGTGCATTCTGTATAGTCACTGTGTTACATGTTTACAGGTGCATTCTGTATATAGTCACTAGGTTACATGTTTACAGGTGCATTCTGTATATAGTCACTGTTACATGTTTACAGGTGCATTCTGTATATAGTGACTGTGTTACATGTTTACAGGTGCATTCTGTATATAGTCACTGTGTTACATGTTTACAGGCGCATTCTGTAAATAGTCACTATGTTACATGGTTACAGGTGCATTCTGTATATAGTCACTGGGTTACATGTTTACCGGTGCATTCTGTATATAGTGACTGTGTTACAGGTTTACAGGTGCATTCTGTATATAGTCACTGTGTTACATGTTTACAGGTGCATTCTGTATATAGTCACTGTGTTACATGTTTACAGGTGCATTCTGTATAGTCACTGTGTTACATGTTTACAGGTGCATTCTGTATATAGTCACTAGGTTACATGTTTACAGGTGCATTCTGTATATAGTCACTGTTACATGTTTACAGGTGCATTCTGTATATAGTGACTGTGTTACATGTTTACAGGCGCATTCTGTATATAGTCACTATGTTACATGGTTACAGGTGCATTCTGTATATAGTCACTGTGTTACATGTTTACAGGTGCATTCTGTATATAGTCACTGTTACATGTTTACAGGTGCATTCTGTATATAGTCACTGTGTTACATGTTTACAGGTGCATTCTGTATAGTCACTGTGTTACATGTTTACAGGTGCATTCTGTATAGTCACTGTGTTACATGTTTACAGGTGCATTCTGTATATAGTCACTAGGTTACATGTTTACAGGTGCATTCTGTATATAGTCACTGTTACATGTTTACAGGTGCATTCTGTATATAGTCACTGTTACATGTTTACAGGTGCATTCTGTATATAGTCATTATGTTACATGTTTACAGGTGCATTCTGTATATAGTGACTGTGTTACAGGTTTACAGGTGCATTCTGTATATAGTCACTGTGTTACATGTTTACAGGTGCATTCTGTATATAGTCACTGTGTTACATGTTTACAGGTGCATTCTGTATAGTCACTGTGTTACATGTTTACAGGTGCATTCTGTATATAGTCACTAGGTTACATGTTTACAGGTGCATTCTGTATATAGTCACTGTTACATGTTTACAGGTGCATTCTGTATATAGTGACTGTGTTACATGTTTACAGGTGCATTCTGTATATAGTCACTGTGTTACATGTTTACAGGCGCATTCTGTATATAGTCACTATGTTACATGGTTACAGGTGCATTCTGTATATAGTCACTGGGTTACATGTTTACAGGTGCATTCTGTATATAGTGACTGTGTTACAGGTTTACAGGTGCATTCTGTATATAGTCACTGTGTTACATGTTTACAGGTGCATTCTGTATATAGTCACTGTGTTACATGTTTACAGGTGCATTCTGTATAGTCACTGTGTTACATGTTTACAGGTGCATTCTGTATATAGTCACTAGGTTACATGTTTACAGGTGCATTCTGTATATAGTCACTGTTACATGTTTACAGGTGCATTCTGTATATAGTGACTGTGTTACATGTTTACAGGTGCATTCTGTATATAGTCACTGTGTTACATGTTTACAGGCGCATTCTGTATATAGTCACTATGTTACATGGTTACAGGTGCATTCTGTATATAGTCACTGTGTTACATGTTTACAGGTGCATTCTGTATATAGTCACTGTTACATGTTTACAGGTGCATTCTGTATATAGTCACTGTGTTACATGTTTACAGGCGCATTCTGTATATAGTCACTGTGTTACATGTTTACAGGCGCATTCTGTATATAGTCACTGTTACATGTTTACAGGCGCATTCTGTATATAGTCACTGTGTTGCATGTTTACAGGCGCATTCTGTATATAATCACTGTGTTACATGTTTACAGGTGCATTCTGTATATAGTCACTGTTACATGTTTACAGGTGCATTCTGTATATAGTCACTGTGTTACATGTTTACAGGCGCATTCTGTATATAGTCACTGTTACATGTTTACAGGTGCATTCTGTATATAGTCACTGTTACATGTTTACAGGCGCATTCTGTATATAGTCACTGTGTTACATGTTTACAGGCACATTCTGTATATAGTCGCTGTGTTACATGTTTACAGGTGCATTCTGTATATAGTCGCTGTGATACATGTTTACAGGTGCATTCTGTATATAGTCACTGTGTTACATGTTTACAGGTGCATTCTGTATATAGTCACTGTGTTACATGTTTACAGGCACATTCTGTATATAGTCACTGTGTTACATGTTTACAGGCACATTCTGTATATAGTCACTGTGTTACATGTTTACAGGGGCATTCTGTATATAGTCACTGTGTTACATGTTTACAGGTGCATTCTGTATATAGTCACTGTGTTACAGGTTTACAGGTGCATTCTGTATTGAGGTATGTTAATAGGGAGCTCTTGAGTGACTTAAGACTGGGGGAAGATTTAATGGCGTTTGGGAGGTTATTCCATAATTGCGGTGCTCTGTAGGAAAATGAGGATGGAGCCACTGTCTTTTTGTGTTGTGGTATTGCAAGTAAGTTGCTGGTCCTGGATCGGAGGTTATAGGATGAGGGAACTGCTGAGGGAAGCAGCATATTCAGGTAGGGTGGCAGCTTTCCAGAAAAGCTCTTAAACACCAGGTTGGAAAGGTGAAGGGTGCGTTTAGTCTCCAGCGACGGCCAGTTTAGCTCTTTTAACATGTCACAAATAAAAAATATTATTACTTTTAATAAACTTTTTTACAGATAAAACAAAAAGTAGAAGAGCACATTTGGTTCTCAATTAAAATGTATTTAAATGGAAACTGGAAAGTTAGGAGAAATATGCCATATCCTGGGTGTGATGGGTGCATTGCATAAAAATGAACATTCTTCCACGGCTGCTCTACTTTTTTCAGGCTCTCCCTTTGGCACTAGTGATGGGCCGAACAACCCCCGTGTTCAGTTCGCATTCGAACTCGAACATTTGAAAAAGTTCGGATTCGAACACGAACACGATTCGAACTCAATGCAAGTCAATGGGACTCGAACGTTCAATATTTAAAGAGTGCCCTCCAAGAGGGCATATATGCAAGATATTTGCCATAAAAGGTGTATGGGGGTCCGGGTAGTGCCCTGGGGGACAGGAAACAAGGAAATAAAGCTTAAAAAAAAAACGGTTTTAAAGGAACAGTGATTTTTCCATGAAATAAAGGTTAAGAATAAAAACGAAAAATTCCTTCAAATATCGTACCTAGGAGGTCCCCATAACCTGCCCGTGAAGTGGCGGATTTGTAGGATGTATAGAAACATTTAAAAACAAAAAAATGACATTTCGAATGACGGTAAATGGTTTTCCTTTAATCTATTCATAAACAACTGCTTGGGGCGGCAGCCTGTATGAAAAGAGGAGACGTTTTAGGATACGCAGAACAAGTTTAGTGATTTTGTGGCTAAATTTTAGTGAAATTTATGCAGGCTTTGGATGAAAGTAACAACAGGTGCATTAAAATTGGACCTTTGGTGGCAGCTAGTGCCTTCACACTGTAACCCCTCTGAGGTATTGTGGAAGAGTGCAGTGGTGGAGGTTTTAGGAATGCAGAAGAGATCCCCGATCTATTCAGTTACATCAGCATCAGGGGATTGATAGCTGCTGATCCAGGACGGATTCATTTTTATAAATGTCAGCCGGTCTACAGAGTCAAAATAAATAAAAAAGAACTCCAGAATCCACAATGTAATTCAATGGATTTAATCCAACACCAAGAAAGCAAGGCAACGTTTCGACCACAGCTGGTCTTTGTCAAGCCTAAATCACAATAATACAGCTGGGAATAAATAGCACCACAGATCAATCAAGCAATCAATTAATCATTGCAACCGGTCCGTGTATACCAACCCAGTAATTAAAAACAAAGTGTCTACATACGGATTCTTCAATTACCACAGTAACATCAATCATATTATGAATTCATTATATATTAACATAGATCAATTGTAGACATAAATTCGCCTATGAGAGAAAAGCAATTCTACAGATCTTAGTGTAGAGAGGGAAAAAAACGCTTTACTAATGCAGTAAACCCTGCTAATCCTAAGCATACCTCATCCTTAAATCTGCAAAGATAGAAAGAATTTTAGTACTTATATTTAAATTAATACTCAAATGGTACAAATAATCATTTATAGGAAAGGTGAGAAATCCGATTCTCTATTAAGGCCATGTGGGGAAAGAGTATTAAGATGATGGATCCAATATAGTTCCTTTCTCTTAAGTAGTTTTTCTCTGTCCCCACCTCTTGTCAATTTAGGTACCTCATCAATTACCTGGTAACGTAACTGAAATATCATGTCCACTACATATAAAATGTTCAGGAACAGGGAGTTCGGTCTTTTTAGTTCTAATATCCGACCTATGTTTGATAAACCGATTTTTTACTTTTTGGGTGGTCTCCCCCACGTAGATCAACCCGCATGGGCACTTCAACAAGTAAACCACATAAGTGGAATTACAGGTGAAGTACCCTTTGATTTTAGACTTTCTCCCAGAGTGAGGATGGACAAATGAATCACCACGTATTACTGCATTACAGCATGAGCAGTTTAAGCACCGGAAGGTTCCATTCTGGCCTTCCCATATTAGAACCAAAAAGACCGAACTCCCTGTTCCTGAACATTTTATATGTAGTGGACATGATATTTCAGTTACGTTACCAGGTAATGATGAGGTACCTAAATTGACAAGAGGTGGGGACAGAGAAAAACTACTTAGAGAAAGGAACTGTATTGGATCCATCATCTAATACTCTTTCCCCACATGGCCTTAATAGAGAATCGGATTTCTCACCTTTCCTATAATGATTATTATGATATTTGTCCATTTGAGTATTAATTTAAATATAAGTACTAAAATTCTTTCTATCTTTGCAGATTTAAGGATGAGGTATGCTTAGGATTAGCAGGGTTTACTGCATTAGTAAAGCGTTTTTTTCCTCTCTACACTAAGATCTGTAGAATTGCTTTTTTCTCATAGGCGAATTTATGTCTACAATTGATCTATGTTAATATATAATGAATTTATAATATGATTGATGTTAATGTGGTAATTGAAGAATCAGTATGTAGACACTTTGTTTTTAATTACTGGGTTGGTATACACGGACCGGTTGCAATGATTAATTGATTGCTTGATTGATCTGTGGTGCTATTTATTCCCAGCTGTATTATTGTGATTTAGGCTTGACAAAGACCAGCTGTGGTCGAAACGTTGCCTTGCTTTCTTGGTGTTGGATTAAATCCATTGAATTACATTGTGGATTCTGGAGTTCTTTTTTATTTATTTTTGCTGTTTGGGGCTGTGGAGCAAGAGACCCTCACTCCATCGATCCACGTTGGGGTTGCATTCGAGTGTACATTTCTATAAGTATTCCGTTCTACAGAGTCGGTGGACAGACACACTCTTTTGTCTGTGACAAAACCTCCACCGGCACTGAACGTCCTTTCAGAAAGCACGCTGGATGAAGGGCAACCTAGTAGCTGCATAGCATATTGGCTAAGTTCTGGCCAGTGATCCAATCTCAACACCCAGTAAGCCAGTGGATCATCTGCTGTAAAGGTATCCAGGTCTGCCCTTGCCCCTAGGTAGTCCTGCACCATATGGTGTAGACGCTGGCAATGGGTGCCTACATTTGACGTCCCTGGGCGTCGTGTACTAAAAAAATTGCAAAAGGCATCAGTTAAGCTTCTCAGTTAACTTCACCGCTTCTCCTCTGATCATCCGCAGCCTCAGAAGCACCTGTGTCATCACTTGGTAACCTACCAGTGCCTGGAAAGGTGTTACACAAGTGTCGCTTTAGAGCGTCCTCAAGTTGTTTCATCCTGTGCTCCCTCGGAGTGCAGGATGAGCTCTGCAACCTTACCCTTGTATCGTGGATCAAGTAGGGTTGCCAACCAGTAATGATCCCTCTCCTTGATAGCACGAATCCTGGGGTCCTTCACCAGGCTTTGCAGGATAAGGGAGCCCATGCAGCGTAGGTTGGAGGTGGCATTAGCTTCCAAGTGTTCCTGGTCGCTGAGGATGACCGTATCGTGCACTACCTCCTCCCAGCCACATACTAGTCCTTGGGTTTCTGGGGACACAAAACCCTCCCTTGAGGAATCCCCACCTTCAATGCCCCCACAACTTAAATATTCCTCCTCCTCCTCCTCCTGTCTGATCTGAGGACCCGCAGGAATGCTGTCTGCGTAAAGACTGGGGCCTTGAGAGCTAGGGAAGTCCTCCTCTTCTTCCACTGCTCTGTCTCTAGTGCCACATCTATAATTCCCCACAGAGTGTGCTCCAGCAGGAACACTAAAGGAATTGTGTCACGGATGCATGCACTGTCCCTGCTCACCATCCTCGTTGCTTCCTCAAATGGTGACAGTACAGTGCATGCATCCTTGATCATCAGCCACTGCGGGGGGGAAGTTGACCTGAACCTGTCCTTGTGCCATACTCACACAGGTACTCACTGATGGTCCTCTGCTGCTTGTGCAGACGCTGCAGCATTGCCAATGTTGAGTTTCACCTGGTGGGCATGTCACAGATCAGACCGTTTGTGGGAAGGTGCAATTCTCTTTGAATTTCTGCCAGGCAAACACTTGCTGGGAATGACCGTCTGTAACCACTCAATGTTCTTGAACCCAGGACATACTTGAAAACGAGAGAAATCTCAATGTATCCTTCCTGGTAAAATCCTTTTATAAATAAATAAATAAGTGGCTGCAGACTTTTCTGGTCTGGCTGAGAAGCTCTGCCAGGCCTGGGTACCTGGTTAGGAAACGCTGTACCACCAGATTTAGGACGTGTGCTAGGCATGGTACATGCGTCAACTTACCCAGGCGTAGGGCGGAGAGAAGGTTGCTGCCATTATCACAGACGACCATTCCCAGCTCAAGCTAGCATGGTGTTAACCATCTCTGCGCCTGCCCCTGCAGAGCTAACAGAATTTCTGGCCCGGTGTGGCTCCTGTCCCCTAAGCAAACCAGCTCAAGCACAGTATGGCATCTTTTTTTTTGCTTGAGCCATTGCGTAGCCCCTGCCACACGTCAGTTTAACTGCCACTTCGCCAGAGACAGAGAAGGAGGAGGAGGAAGAGGTGGTGGAGCAGACAGACCTCATATAAGCAGCTTTCTGGAGGCGTGGTGGATGAACAAGCTCCAGCACAGAACACCATCCTGGATCCCTCCCAGCTGCAAGCAGAGTTACCCAGTGTGCCGTGAAGGAAATGTAACGACCCTGTCCATGCTTGCTGGACCACGTGTCTAAAGTAAAGTAATGTGCACCTTGCTGCTGACTGCCTTTCCCAATAACTCCATAACATTGTCTTCCACGTGCTGGTATAGTGCTGGAATGGCCTTCTGTGAAAAGAACTGGCGTTTTGGAACCTGCCACTGTGGTACAGCACATTCGGCAAATTCACGGAAGGAGGCAGAGTCCACCAGCTGGAAAGGCAGCAGCTGTAATGCGAGTAATTTTGCCAAGCTGGCATTTAGATGCTGAGCAAGGGGATGGTTGGGACTATATTTTTTCTTACGCTGCAGCAGCTGAGGCAATGAAATCTGACTGCGTAAATCTGCAGCTGATGGGATGCTGTCACATTCTGAGGAAGGACCTGGTACATCCATTACGATAACATCATCCCTGTCAGTGGAGGTTGTAGACATGGCATGACATATAGTGGGGGTAGAGACAGATGAGGACCGATGGGAAGTGTTGTGCCAACGGGATGCATGACAGGTGGTCATATGTCGCTTCAAGCATGTGGTACCCAAGCGGCTGATGTTTCTCCCACGCTTGATCTTCTTCAGACAAAGCTTACAAATAGCAACGCTGCGGTCTGCTGCACATGTCGTGAAGAACTCCCAAACAGCAGAGTTCCTGGACGTGTGCTTTGAGACAACAGCGCTCTGCACCTGAGCAGCTTTGACATCTGATGCCTTGGACTGGCTACGGTTGCTCATGGAGGACGTTGTGCCTCGTTTTTGTTGTGCCTCCTCCTCACTTGACTCCTCTGTTCGATCAGGCACCCAGGTGGAGTCAGTGACCTCATCATCGTCATCACCCCATCTCCTCGTCACACTCACTGGAGCCAACTTGGCAGTATGCTGCAGCTGCTGGGGGAACATGAGTGCCAGTTATTTGTGTGTCACTGGCACCCCCTCCCTGTAGGTTGATTATACTCCCTTCCTCAACCTCAGAGTTTGAATCAGAGCACTGGAGTTGCTGCGCATCCTCAAGCAGCATGTCACTGTCATCGTAGTCAAACAATTCGGCTGACTCCTCCGTGTATGGTGGTGAGGCTACGGCAGGAGTAGCTGTGGACATGGAGGCTGCATTAGATGCTTTGGCAGCGGAGGTGGACTGTAAACCACTACAAGCCTAGCTGCCAGAGGACTCAGAGGATGAGGATGGTCTGGTTAGCCAATCCTGCAAATCCTCTGTATGTTGCTGCTGCTTAAGACGGCCAGCACCAGTTAGAAAGGACAAGCGTGCCCCTGCAGAGGATGCACCACGTCCACCACGACCAGAGGCACAGCCTCCCGACACAGGGGCTGCTTGCCCTCTTATCTGTGTCTGGGAGCGTCTGCCTGTCCTTTTTGGTCTTTCTGACATGGTGAGTGATATATAGATTAAAGATATACAGAACTCTGATTCAACTCTGGTATAAAGATTGGAGATATGCAGAACACTGATTCAACTCTGGTATATAGGATTAAAGATATTCCGAACTCTGCTATAAATCAGTGATTTTACTGATATTTTCCCTGCAAGGCTGCCAATGTCCTCTACTCTCTCTCTGATTCACTTCCTCTCCTGCAGGCTGCAACACCCTGATAGCTGGCAACACCCAGATTCAACTCTCAATAGATAAACAGATGAACTCTGATTAAACTGTGTTATTGTATGGTATCTAGAATTAGATTAAAGATATACAGATTTTCCAGAACAATGCTATAAATCAGTGAAACACCCTGATAGTCTTTTTCTGTGGCAACACACAGATTAAAATTCACACAACTCTGGTATAAATCAGTGATGCAGCCTGATAGCCTGGCAGCAGCTGGCAGTGCCAACACACAGATTCCAATTCCCAGAAATCAGATATAACTCAGTGATACAGTCTGTCCCTGATAGCTGTCAGTGCCAACACACAGATTCCAATTCCCAGAAATCAGATATAACTCCGTGATACAGCTGATATGCAACAAACAATCTCCTCTCTGATTCACTCCTGCAACAAACACACGCTGGGGCTGCAGGGAAGCCTTATATAGTGTGCTGCGGGACTTAGCTATGTGAGCCCATGATAGGGCAAAATTTGCCCAATCAGGACTCTGAGCCTTGATTGGCATAGTCTTGCACCTGACCTGTGGTCAGGTGCAAGGCTGTAGCCAATTACAAGCTTCGGGCCAGTGGAAACGTGCATTGTGGTCCATCGTGGTGCATTGTGGGTGAACACGAACCGAACACGCAGAAATGTTCGATGTTCGACGAATGGCCGAACGGCCAATGTTCTAATCGAACTCATGTTCGAATTGAACCGCCAGCCCATCCCTATTTGGCACTAGACCCGGGGGATGTTCAAGCCTTTCAGAGAGTGATTTTATATGGAATGGCAGAAGGCACCTCATAGCGACATCCATGTTGTACAGACCTAAAGATGCAGGCGGACTAGGCCTCTCCTGCCTGTTCTTCTATTACTACGCCGCACAGCTGGCCCAAGTGGTCGCCTGGCATTCTTCTCTAAGTTCGAGACGGTGGGTCGATCTTGAACATGCTCTCATGTCCCCAGACAGCCCTCATATGTGGATTTGGATCCCAAGACAGCACCGTCCACTACTGCGTATGACTTGTCCGGCTATAGTGAACTCCATTCGCCTCTGGGACAAGCTTGCTGTTAAATGCGTCCTTGCCTCCCTCCCATCTCCGATGACACCAATACTGAGGAACAGGGACCTCTCTTCTCATTATGGCAAGGACTGTGGGATTAGTTTTCCTGGTCAACTGTGTCACCTATACCCACGGGGCCAACTACTCCGAAAGGAAGATCTTCCACTGCCTACAGCAGATGGCCAGATTCACCCACATCGTTATCTACAGCTGAGAACTTTCGCCACCCGCTCTTACATCAACGTGGCTGCAGTTTCCTCTCTGTCTCGATTCGAACGCCTATGCGGCACAGGATCCCACCCCAAGGGCTTGATATCTCAACTTTACTCGATGCTCACAACGCTCTTGGACTGGAAGGAACTGTGCTATATAGCGGCGTGGGAATCTGATTTGGGGGGAGTCTTTGGAGGCGGAGGAATGGGCTGATATGAGACTATGAAGTCAGTTTCCATTTGCACCACCAGGAGCAGTTGATTAAGACAATTTTTTGCTGGTTTGTCACACCGTTTCAAGTTCCACGCATGTCCCCAACACACGCTGGAGGGGATGTGGTGCCCGGGGAACATATCTCCACATATGGTGGTCATGTCCCAAGGTCCAGTGGTTCTGGGCAGAGGTTCACACATTACTTATGGCGGTGATGTCACGGGAGGTCCCTCTGGATCCCTGGACCTTCTTGCTCTCACGACCCATTCCGGAACTTGACAGAAGGGAAAACAAGCTGGTGGCTAAACTGACATTGGCAGCCCACAGGGTATTGGCCGAGGGATGGAAATGTCAGACTGTCCTGTTCTCTGCTCGTATCCACCACAAAGTAAGGGATGCCCAACTAATGGATGAACTGACTGCTTTGGCTAACCATACTCTGCCATTTTATTATAAAATTTGGTCCATGTGGATCGCTCATATGGGTGACTGAGGGGAGGCATGCATATTACTGCTCTGTGTTGCTGTTGTGGTTTACCTGTTGAAAATGTGTTTGGACATGGAGGACACTTTGATCTTTCTTCTACACCTTTCTTCTCTTTTCTGTATTTCTCCTTGTTTCTTGGGCAGGCCCCATTCCCCCTATTTCCTCTCTGCTTTTGCTTTCCTGTAGTTTATATTTTCTTTGTAAAATTCGGAAGGTATTGTCTGTTATTGAACTGCACTCCTTAAGTTTGTTTATATTTACTACTTTCCAAAAAAATTCATTAAAAAAGTATTTAAATGTATCACTGCTTACCGAAAAATAAATATTATAGTTATCCTGTGAACTTTGTGTCAAAACAGTGGGACAAATAACTAGTTGATAAAACTGACCTGTAACAGCATTTATATTATGTTGCATAGCTGTGCATGAATATAAACAAGGTCAGATTCATTTTGTGAATTCAGAGAAGGAAACCAAAGGATGGTACATGAATAACTGTTCAAATCTAAAATAATGCCCTAAATGAGTGTTAAAACCATACTAAATCGTGAAAAAGTACATATGTCCAGAGATAATGACTGTTAATGCATAGACAGGAAAAGTTTAAAAGAAACATTTTAATCATAATTAAAGATCAGGCTAATTACTACAAAAGAGCAGTTAAAGAACAGCTGCAAAATTAAAAATCCTGCTTGAGCCAATAGAAACAGAAGTGTTTTCTCTTGTCCATAAAAATAAGAAAACTTGTACAAACCGTGCAGATCACATAGAGAAGGCACGAGTGTGGAGAAGCTGAAAAAACATTGGGTAAAGCATTTTAACCCCAGAAACGCTGCAGAAACGTGTTCTGATGGCGGCAGCTATGACGTGCTGCTATCAGAATTGGTTTCTCTTCTCCATAAAAATAAGAAAGCTTGTACAAACAGTGCAGATCACATAGAGGAGAAGACACGAGTGTGGAGAAGCTGAAAAAACAATGCTGTCGCTGTGCGATTTGGAGGGGGCTGTGCGCTAGCCTCCTGCCCAGAGACTATGGCCCGTGAAAGAGACTATTGGAGGAACTGGTGGACCTTTTAAAAATATTTGGTTTTCAATGTTTTAATATCTGCCAGTTAACTAAAGATTTCTGATGTCTGTGTGTTCCCCCTTGTGTATTTATTGTATAGGTTCTTGTTGTGTATTTTGCGTACATTCCCTTCATTATCTAATCCAGGGCCAGCCCAAGCCACTTTGCTGCCTGGAGCGAAGGAGGAAATGCTGCCCCCACCGAAAAACAGACACGTGACATGTACGAATGCATCAGCGCTCCACAGCAATAAACCTCACAGCAATGTGCGGTGTGTATGAGCGTATCAGAGCCCCAGACCAGCTCACACATGGATATATTGCCCCCAGACCAGCTCACACATGGATATATTGCCCCAGACCAGCTCACACATGGATATATTGCCACCGCACCAGCTCACACATGGATATATTGCCACCGCACCAGCTCACACATGGATATATGCCCCCAGACCAGCTCACACATGGATAGATCAGCTCACGCATGGATATATTGCCCCAGACCAGCTCACACATGGATATATTGCCCCAGACCAGCTCACGCATGGTTATATTTGCCTCCAGCTCATATGGGTATATTTGCCCCCCATCTCATATGGGTATACTTGCCCCCCCATCTCATATGGGTATATTTGCCCCCCCATCTCATATGGGTATATTTGCCCCCCCCATCTCATATGGGTATATTTCCCCCCCCCATCTCATATGGGTATATTTCCCCCCCCAGTTCATATGGGTATATTTCCCCCCAGTTCATATGGGTATATTTGCCCCCCATCTCATATGGGTATATTTGCCCCCCAGTTCATATGGGTATATTTGCCCCCCCCCAGTTCATATGGTATATTTGCCCCCCGGCTCCTGTCTGCTCCCCCCCGAGAAGATTCTGCGGCGGCTGCGTGTTTTTTCCTCCTACGTGCGGCCGCCAGCATGAATATCTGCCGCTCGCCTGGGGTTCTATACACCAGCCAGCCGTGAGATTGCGGCTGGCTGGTGTATAGAACCCCAGGTGAGCGGCAGATATTCATGCTGGCGGCCGCACGTAGGAGGGAAAAACACGCGGCCGCCGGCAGAATCTTCTCGGGGGGCGCTTGGATGCCCCCGAACTGGATGCATGGGGGCCGGGCCCCCCGTTAGCACATACCTGGTGCTGGCAGCTGGTGAGGAGTAAGCTGGCTGGTCCAGGGCCCAGCAGGAGCAGCAGACAGACTGTACTGGGCTGCCTGCCACGTGTCTGGATCCCGCGCTCCATCTGGACGCATGCGTACAGAGGGGGCGTGGTCACACTGCTCTCCCTCACTGTATAATGCGCCGGCCCGCCATAGGTGCTGCCGCGGTGCCGGCGCTAACAAGAAATAGTGCAGCGGCGTTGGCGGGGCGGCGATGGCGGGCGGCGCAAAAATTTGCCGCTGGCAAATTTTCTGCGCCTGGAGCAAGCGCACCACTCTGCTCCATCGTCGGGCTGGCCCTGATATAACCCTTACCTGTTTAGTGTGATCTCTGCATTAGTACCTGCTCTCTCTATTGTGTAAGTTCTCTAAGAAATTCCTTTTGTTTACCCCGCTTTCTCCTTCAACCATTCTCCATTGTTTGAAGGCCCTGTGTAGTTATCTGATCTGTGCAGCTATCTGCTTGATTGTATGTAAATGAGGTTGATGGTTGAGTGTATCTCTGTGTTGTGTATTCTAACCAAGCTTGAAGTCACAACTCATGATTTGGAGTACCAGGAATCTTCTGCCCACTATGCCAAGGAAAGGCTCCAGGTCTACAGCTACGGCTTATTTCTGGGGGTGCTAGCCAGGCTCTACATGCACTGGGCCTTAAGCCGCGGCTAAGGTACTAGAGAAAGGTGTGAGAGTCACGAGGAGAAACTGGGTGTCCAGCGATGAAGCGGCATTTGGCAGATGTGACCCTGTCCGGGCACAGAGATCTGTTACAAGCACATCATAGCTGCCACCATCAGAATTGGTTTCTCTTGTCCATAAAAAATAGAAAGCTTGTACAAACAATGCAGATCACATAGAGGAGAAGGCACAAGTGTATAGAAGATGAAAAAACATTGGGTAAAGCATTTTAACCCCAGCAACGCTGGGGTTGTGAAAGAAAGGGGGGTAGTAGCGCTAAATATGTAGATAAGGAAATCGCTCATACACATAAAAGGTCCTTGTTACTCAACCATCAAAAATAGGTACAGATCAAAGAGATAGTGTAGCGATGTCAATGTCCTTCTTGAAATGAGATAAATCCCAGAATTCTTGGGGTCCTCTTCTTAAAATGTCCCTCAAATGAAGACAGAAAAATATATCATAGTGCGACCCATAAAGAACCATATAACGGATAGAGGCAAACACTAGCACTCACATGAGGTGGAACCCTCCTAGTTCTGGGTCAATCACCTTAGGGTAGTTTTCGGCCACCCAAATGCCCTTTCTGAAGTCAATCCACTCAAAATAGGGGAAACCTGGCTCCGGATCAGTTGCCTTAGAGTGGTTTCTGGTCAACCAAATATCTTTCCAGAGTGAGTCCGCTCACCACATCCACACGGATCACTCACAGAAGCCGGAATGGCAGTATATATGAAAGTCTGCTCAAACAGGAGCTATATAAAAAGTAATAACTCCAGCAGTAACAAATAAAAATTTAATAAGAAATAAAAACAAATACAATAGCCAGGACGCGTTTCGCCAAAACAGATAGTATATCAAAGGCTTCCTCAGCTGGCTGCTGCTTACAAATGATCCTATACTGGTTTAAATACCCATTTCCATTAGTTACTGACCAATCCAAATTTACTACTTGGCGGGAAATTTGTGTATCCAATAAGAGCATGACTTTCGTTTTACTTGACCTATAAAAAACTTTCACTAAAAAGCATATAATCCATTACAAAACAGAGTTTCTATTTTATCTTACCAACATATAATGTGACTAAAAAAGCCAGAACTCCCACATATATATATTAGGATTCATCTTGAGCAGATCCATCATTATTAATTCAAATAATCTCCCCAAAACGAAAACGATAAATCGTCAACAGACATACAGCACCTTCACCCACTCGCCATGAATCGAAACCGTGCGCATGCGCGTCTGGACCATGGCCGAGAAAAATAGGTGCATCTGTATGGCTCCCAAGATTACCGGCTATACTTACCGGCATATACCATAAAAAAGTTCTCCCAAAACGCAAAGAAATAATAATCAGTGAATCGCTGGTTGGTAAGCGGCATTTTTATCCACTCGCCATGAATCAAAAGTGCGCACATGCACCTTCGAACCATAGCAGTGGAAAATGTGCACACATGTAAAGAAAACTCCTAAAAACACCGGCTATGGGTGCCGGATCTAGCTGTCTTGTCTCCCTATCTGTTTTACCATAGGCTATAGCTGCACCCATTTATCCAGAGGGGGATTGTGTATTCATAATACAAGTCATATTGACTTACATAGTGAGAGACCACAAAGTTGATCTATTTACATCAGAATATCCAAAATTGCGATCAGCCTTATATACAGTAATTAGAATTGGGGCAAACTGACAGAAAAAAATATTTAAAAATTATCAAATAGCGATATTACTTCTTCAAATATTAAAACAGCCCGAAAGGGATAAGGTAATTGTAGGGACCTACAAAAAGTGACATAACTCAAAATCACCATTTAAACCTGAGGGAATCAACGTATTTAAAGTATAGATCCACCTCATCTCCATGCAATGAATTGTTTTATTAAAATCCCCTCCTCTCCAGTGATGTTCAACCTTTTGCATGGCAATAAAATACATGCCATCCGGAGATTGTCCATGGGCATTTTTAAAATGAGCTGAGACCGAATGTGTGTCTAAACCCCTCGAAATATATATATATGCTCCCTAATTCTAGTTGATAATGTCCTTTTTGGGTGGCCCACATAGTGTAGTCCACAAGGGCATGTAAGTCTATAAATGACATTCTTCGTCCTACAGGTAATGACTCCCCTAATCTTATATGTGGTGTCATTACTCGTGAATTCAGAAATAGTGGTCTTTTTAATTTCAGATTAGTACATGATGGACACGATCCACAGTGATAGAAACCTTCTTTAAGATTAAATAAATTACCATTTTTCTGTGGATTTTTATGACTTTTTACTAAGACTTTCTTAATGTTGGTAGCCCCCCTATTGACCAACTTGGACACATCTCCAATAAGATCTTTTAATAACGGATAACGTTTTAATAAAGGCCAATTCTTCCTAATGATATGATGAATCGTTTTGGTGTGTATATTATAATCTGAGATATTATTACTTGTTTCAGTGGATTTATACTGTAAGATGCCTTTCCTATCCAAAGCATTAATTTCCTCAATAGTAGAATCAAGGGTTTGTTTCCTATATCCCTTTGCAATAAAATCCAACTTCTACTTGTTTGCCTGCTGTACATATTGAGCATTCTCCGTACAATTTATTATTATCTGTTTAAATTGGCCTTTAGGGACACCCCTTAGCCAATGTTGGGCACGGCAGATCGTTTGTTCGATGTAACTATTTTCATCAACTTGTTTAAAATGGGTTCTATTAATATAATTATTTTCAATGTATATATTCAGATCCAAAAAATTAATGGACAATTTGCTAATATCATAGTCCAGGATAATTCCCCAATCATTGCAATTAAGGTCATGAAGGAAAGATCGAAGAGATTCTTCACTTCCTCTCCATATTTATTTATTTATTTATAAGTGTTTTACCAGGAAGGATACATTGAGATTTCTCTCGTTTTCAAGTATGTCCTGGGTTCAAGAACATTGAGTGGTTACAGAAATACAAAGTAATAAAATGCAAGACATTAAAAACAAAACACAATATACAGATTAACATATCATGGGAAGGGCTAGAACCTCGGGTTAATTAGGGTGATTTGCAAAGTGGAAGCAGCTGGAAAGTAAGCTACAAATTTCAGACCAACACTGGGCGGGTGGGTATACCCATATAATAAGAACATCATCGATGTATCTTTTATAGAGGACCAGGCTCCCTAAAAAATGGCCATAAAAAATAGAAAGCTTGTACAAAAAGTGCAGATCACAGAGGAGAAGACACGAGTGTATAGAAGCTGAAAAACATTGGGTAAAGCATTTTAACCCCAGCAACGCTGGGGCTGTATTTACAATTTTACAGCATCCCAATATTAAACCTTTGAATGGTACTAATGAACTTATACAACAATCTGTTTTTTGTCTGGTGATTTATATTATCAGTGAAAAGGTTTCGTGGAAACGATAAAGGGTGAATAAAAAAAAGAAGCACAGTTTTAATCGTTTTATTATTCAGCTATGTAAGAATATCACTTTAATGACAAGTTGTATTGTGATATTCTACTAGTTTTTGGTACGAGTGCATATATTTGAACAAAAGAGGTTCCGGGGCAGCTGCGGCTGAGGGGAACAAAAGAGGTTCCGGGCAGCTGCGGCTGAGGGGAACAAAAGAGGTTCAGCGTCAGCTGCGGCTGAGGGGAACAAAAGAGGTTCAGCGTCAGCTGCGGCTGAGGGGAACAAAAGAGGTTCAGCGTCAGCTGTGGCTGAGGGGAACAAAAGAGGTTCAGCGTCAGCTGCGGCTGAGGGGAACAAAAGAGGTTCAGGGGCGGCTGTGGCTGGTGTTGCAGGGGCTGGCTGGATGGTAGGTGGGGATACTGTGGTGTAGACGGCAGTAGCAGAAGAGGTTCAGCGTCAGCTGTGGCTGGGCATTGTGTTGCAGGGCTGGGCATTGTGTTGCGGGGCTGGCTTGGCTGGTAGTAGGGGGTGTTACTGTGGTGCAGGAGGTGGTTTTTGGGCATGCTTTGTGTGCAGGGGCGGGTCTGTGAACGGAGGCAGTGTCTGGCTTCTGTGGGGCTGCACAAGGGCGTGTGTTTGGGAGGCGCTGATGTGTTGGAGCCTGGGGAGGTGGAGTTCTGATTTTTGCCGAAGGCCCCTTGGAACAGTATTCGATAAGGAACCAGATACGACACAACACCGGCCATAAAGGACGCACGCTGCCGATACAAATCGCAGCGTGCACACAGCTTTCCCGGAGCGGACAAACCCTTGTAAAAGGCTTCATATCCGGCGGGTGGAGGACGCAGTGAGTGGGTCTGCCAGAATGGGAGGCGATGTATAAAAACCCGGGTGCCAGGACAGCATTTCTGGTCACCATGGCAACCCTGGCGTCTGGGTTTGTCGACCCCTGAATTAATGATTGGGGCGTGTCAAAATATTAATAATATAACGAATAATTAATGATTGGGGCATGGCAATAGATTAAATTATAATGAATAATTAATGATTTAGGCGTTGCGATATATTAATATTATAAAGAATAATTCAGGTGCAGGCATAGTATAATAAGTAATAATTAAGGTACAGGCACATTATAATGAATATTAGGGGCACAGACAGGAAACATGGACAGTACTCACTGGTGAGAGCGTCGTGTCTGTCTTGATATCCCGCGGGTCTGGAGATACAGAGGATAAATGAAACAATGTATCACACAGTGCACGTTACAGGTCACTGAGACTCCGTGATAAACTCCGTTCCAGCAGGGAGAAGTGGGGACTCAGATATGGACAGCTAGTGAGGGGGAGGGATCAAAGGCTAACACGGAGCAGAGATGAGGTGCAGGAGGACTTCCTTAGACAATGCGGATAAAGCCACCATGTGTTACGACCTGAGACTTGTGCTGTACATGTGGTGAAGATGACCTCTGTCTCTCTAGCTTGGTGCTGCACCATGGCTGTAACTGGAGAGACGGATCAGGAAGCCCTACTTTTCATACTTACAAGTGAAGTATCAAGGTTTTATGTGACCATCATGGAGAGACCTGCCTGTGCGAGATCCTGTTTGCCAGTATTATGCCTCATAAAAACACAGCGTGGGCCCTGAGACCTAGAACTGGTGCCATGAAATCCTATTCATTACATAAAGTCGTGCTGCCTCTTTCACACCTCTGCCCTCACTTCCTTTACTCCCCTCCTTCACGCCTCTACCCCTCACTTCCTTTACTCCCCTCCTTCACGCCTCTACCTCACTTCCTTTACTCCCCTCCTCCACACCTCTGCCCTCACTTCCTTTACTCCCCTCCTTCACGCCTCTACCCTCACTTCCTTTACTCCCCTCCTCCACACCTCTGCCACTCACTTCCTTTACTCCCCTCCTCCACACCTCTGCCCCTCACTTCCTTTACTCCCCTCCTCCACGCCCCACCCCTCACTTCCTTTACTCCCCTCCTTCACGCCTCTACCCCTCACTTCCTTTACTCCCCTCTTTCACACCTCTGCCCTCACTTCCTTTACTCCCCTCCTCCACACCTCTGCCCTCACTTCCTTTACTCCCCTCCTTCACGCCTCTACCCTCACTTCCTTTACTCCCCTCCTCCACACCTCTGCCCCTCACTTCCTTTACTCCCCTCCTCCACACCTCTGCCCGCACTTCCTTTACTCCCCTCCTCCACGCCTCTGCCCCTCACTTCCTTTACTCCCCTCCTCCACGCCTCTGCCCCTCACTTCCTTTACTCTCCCCTTCACGCCTCTGCCCCTCAATTCCTTTACTCCCCCATCATGCCTCCACCGTTCACTTCCTTTACTGCCCTCCTTCACGCCTCTCCCCTCACTTCCTTTACACCCTCCGTCACACCTCTACCACTCACTTCCTTTACTCCTTCACCCTTCATTTCCTTTACTCCCCTCCTTCACGCCTGACCCTCACTTCCTTTACTCCCCTCCTTCACGCCTCTGCCCCTCACTTCCTTTACTCCCCCCTCCACCCCTCACTTCCTTTACTCCCACCCCTTCACGCCTCTGCCCCTCATTTCCTTTACTCCCCTAATTCATGCCTCTACTCCTCACTTCCTTTACTCCCCTAATTCATGCCTCTACTCCTCACTTCCTTTACTCCCCTCCTTCATGCCTCTACCCCTCACTTCCTTTACTCCCTCCTTCATGCCTCTACCCCTCACTTCCTTTACTCCTCGCTTCTTTTACTGCCCTCTTTCACGCCTCTGCCCCTCACTTCCTTTACTCCCCCTTCATACCTCCGCTCCTCACTTCCTTTACTCCCCCTTCATACCTCCGCTCCTCACTTCCTTTACTCCCCTCCTTCACACCTCTACCCCTCACTTCCTTTACTCCTTCACACCTCTACCCCTCACTTCCTTTACTCCTTCACACCTCTACCCCTCACTTCCTTTACTCCTTCACACCTCTACCCCTCACTTCCTTTACTCCTTCACACCTCTACCCCTCACTTCCTTTACTCCTTCACACCTCCACCCTTCATTTCCTTTACTCCCCTCCTTCATGCCTGACCCTCACTTTCGTTACTCCCCTCCTTCACGCCTCTGCCCATTACTTCCTTTACTCCCCTCCTTCACACCTCTACCCCTCACTTCCTTTACTCCTTCACACCTCTACCCCTCACTTCCTTTACTCCTTCACACCTCCACCCTTCATTTCCTTTACTCCCCTCCTTCATGCCTGACCCTCACTTTCGTTACTCCCCTCCTTCACGCCTCTGCCCATTACTTCCTTTACTCCCCTCCTTCACACCTCTAACCCTCACTTCCTTTGCTCCTTCACGCCTTCACCCTTCATTTCCTTTACTCCTTCACGCCTGCCCCTCACTTCCTTTACTCCCCTCCTTCACGCCTCTGCCCCCACTTCCTTTACTCCCCTCCTCCACACCTCAGTTCCTTTACTCCCCCTTCCACCCCTCACTTCTTTTACACCCACTCCACCCCTCACTTCTTTTACACCCACTCCACCCCTCACTTCCTTTACTCACCCCTCACTTCCTTGACTCCCACCTCCACCCCTCACTTCCTTTACTCCCCCTCACTTCCTTTACTCCCCCTCCACCCCTCACTTCCTTTACTCCCCCTCCACCCCTCACTTCCTTTACTCCCCCTCCACCCCTCACTTCCTTTACTCCCCCTCCACCCCTCACTTCCTTTACTCCCCCTCCACCCCTCACTTCCTTTACTCCCCCTCCACCCCTCACTTCCTTTACTCCCCCTCCACCCCTCACTTCCTTTACTCCCACCCCTTCATGCCTCTACCCTCATTTCCTTTACTCCCCCTTCATACCTCCGCTCCTAACTTCCTTTACTCCCCTCCTTCATGCCTCTACCCCTCACTTCCTTTACTCCCCCCTTCACGCCTCTGCCCCTCACTTCCTTTACTCCCCCTTCATACCTCAGCTCCTCACTTCCTTTACTCCCCTCCTTCATGCCTCTACCCCTCACTTCCTTTACTCCCCCCTTCACGCCTCTGCCCCTCACTTCCTTTACTCCCCCTTCACACCTTAGCTCCTCACTTCCTTTACTCCCCTCCTTCACGCCTCTACCCCTCACGTCATTTACTCCCCTCCTACACGCCTCTACCCCCACTTCCTTTACTCCCCTCCTTCACGCCTCTGCCCCTCACTTTCTTTACTGCCCTCCTTCATGCCTCTACCCCTCACTTCCTTTACTCCCTCCTTCATACCTCTGCTCCTCACTTCCTTTACTCCCCCCCATTTCCTTTTACTCCCCTCCTTCATGCCTCTACCCATCACTTCCTTTACTCCCCTCCTTCATGACTCTGCCCCTCACTTACTTTACTCCCCTCCTCCACGCCTCTGCCCCTCACTTCCTTTACTCTCCCCTTACTTCCTTCACTCCCACCCCTTCATGCCTCTGCCCCTCATTTCCTTTATTCCCCCTGCATACCTCCGCATCTCGCTTGCTTTACTCCCCTCCTCCATACCTCTGCTCCTCACTTCCTTTACTCCCTCCTTCATGCCTCTACCCCTCACTTCCTTTACTTCCCTCCTTCATACCTCTACCCTCACTTCCTTTACTCCCACCCCTTCACGACTCTACCCCTCACTTCCTTTACTCCCCCCTCCACCCCTCACTTCCTTTACTCCCCTCCTTCACGCCTCTACCCCTCACGTCATTTGCTCCCCTCCTTCACGCCTCTACCCCTCACGTCATTTGCACCCCTCCTTCACGCCTCTACCCCACACGTCATTTACTCCCCTCCTTCACGCCTCTTCCCCTCACTTCCTTTACTCCCTCCTTCACACCTCTGCCCCTCACTTCCTTTACTCCCCTCCTTCACGCCTCTTCCCCTCACTTCCTTTACTCCCTCCTTCACACCTCTGCCTCACTTCCTTTACTCCCCTCCTTCACGCCTCCACCCTTCACTTCCTTTACTCCCCTCCTTCACTTCCTTTACTCCCCTCCTTCACGCCTCTGCCACTCACTTCCTTTACTCCCCTCCTTCACGCCTCTGCCACTCACTTCCTTTACTCCCCTTCTTCACACCTCTGCCCCTTACTTCCTTTACTCCCCTCCTTCACGCCTCTTCCCCTCACTTCCTTTACTCCGTCTTTCACTTCCCCCACTTTTCCTTATCACTCTGCTGTCTTGCTCCATGGAATGAATAATGTATCAAACCACATTTCATGGGAGGCGTCACAATTTGACTGGAACATAGTCTACAAAGTGACGGCTACTGGACAAACACACCAGATACTATTTCCCTAGGGAAACATGAGCTGTCAGAGATAGATGGACAGAAGGATGGATAAAATCATTGCACAAAAGAAGAGATGGTTTCACTCACGTTCTATGAGGAACAGGAAGCAGATGATCCCCATCACAGAGATAATGATTCCGGGAACCAGAAAGGACATTCCCCAACATGTGGAAACCCAGAACCCGGCGATGAGAGAACCAAGAATGTTTCCGACAGACGTGTGAGAGTTCCAGACGCCCATGATGAGACCTCGTCTGCACAGAAAATCATTAGACATCAATAAACTCCATCCATCTCTAGATCTGCTTCACAACCTCCCCCAATCAGGATCTCGATCAGGATACATTTCATATATGCCCATTTGTGTCTGATATTTAGCTCTCTGGTGTCCATCATACCTGTCCTAGTCTGTGTCAGGATCTCGCTTACATAGGGAAACCACCTCGCTCTACCCACACACGAGGCAGGGAATATCAGAGCAATAATGAAAAATACTACCCGTAGATACTCGAGTATAGCGCGACCCGAATATAACGCGATGGATAGAGATTTATTATGGAAATGAGAAAATACTCACGACTCGAATATAACGTGAGGAACAAAATTATAAAAGTATACTGTACCGGTAAACAATTAAAATCCTTTGAGGTTCTGTTAACAGAGTCAGGCTACCCCTCAGGCCAGGGTGCTCTGCTCTAGAATGATTGTAGT
Source organism: Leptobrachium leishanense (assembly GCA_009667805.1). NCBI lineage: Eukaryota > Metazoa > Chordata > Amphibia > Anura > Megophryidae > Leptobrachium > Leptobrachium leishanense. Next base: position 58,332 of record RXON01003622.1, read on the forward strand.
TGTTACGAAGTATGAAGCCGTCGGCCACCTGTCTTCTTACTTTCGATAACATGGCCAGGAGTGAGATGACCAATGCAGTGAATCATTCATCAATAGCCAGCACGCCGGGAGGTGTCGTTTTCTGACCTCCAGCTCCAGCAGGCAGGCTCATCTACCGCCAACAGTCAGCCTTCCCCCAAACAAGCTCCTAACGTCACTGCAGAGGCGCTGCACGATTCTCCTCACATTCAGAATGTGAGGAGAATCACGCAACGTGTCTGCAGTGACGTCAGGATGGAGCAACAACAGGGTGGGGCTGACTATTGGCGGACGATGCAGTGGAAGAGCCTGCCTGCTGGAGCAGGAGGTCAGAAAACTACACCTCCCAGCGTGCTGCAAGGAGCGAGGGTGCATGCTCGGTTTTAGGCCAATCTTGAATGATTGGCTTAAACCGAGCGTGCCTTCTGGCAGTGATGGATCCCACCTCTCCCGGGAGTTCCTGAAGTGTTTGCAGGTGTCAGGGAGATCGCATTCACTTCAGGGAGACTTGGGATCCCTGAGTAAGTCAAGTGTTTTTTTTTAACACGCGAAGCAGATGTCTTGAATATAATGCGACCCCTCCAATTATAAGCTAAATTTTTGACACCTAAACCTAGCAGTATACTCGAGTATCTACAGGTATTAAATATAATTACCAACAAATAAAATCATTATTATTAAATCGAAAAGGTTAGAGACAAATCCTAGGGAAGCCCAGCCATCACTCCGATGGGAAGCCTAGCCATCACTCCGATGGGAAGCCCAGCCATCACTCCGATGGGAAGCCCAGCCATCACTCCGATGGGAAGCCCAGCCATCACTCCGATGGGAAGCCCAGCCATCACTCCGATGGGAAGCCCAGCCATCACTCCGATGGGAAGCCCAGCCATCACTCCGATGGTAAAAATATCTGCTGACCCATGATTGTAACGGTTAGCCCCTGCTTGGGCCATCGTGGTGGCATGGAACATGAGATGAAGCCCTTAAGGCAGGTGAGTAACTGACTGGACACAAAGACAGACGGATTTCTCCAAAACCAAGGAGCACCAAAAAACAGAACAGAATTGCCACTAAGCTCCGAAGGCTTCAAGACCGACAGACAACTTAGGACACTCAGAAACACAAAGATACACTTGACAATCCGTGAAGGGAGCAGGCTGCAGGACAGTAAACAAAACAGACAGACTATACTAAAAGAGGTCCTTATAAGCGGCCTCTGAATATAATACTAAACTAAGACAGACAAGGTACATAAAACATGAAACATATGTAGCGCTCACTACCGAAGGAGCCGCTGAAAATGAACCACTGGTCAGTCTCCCCGCACTAGGGAATAAATATACTCCAACACAGTTGTGGGTTTTTATCATTTAAATAGTTTACTAAAATAGTTGGCAGATATTGAGATACGGTATTCACAGATATTATTACAGTACTTTCGTATTGCGATAAAACGCGTAGCGGAAAAGAAACGAAACACGAGGCTTCGTATTTCGGAAAATAAAATATTCGTAACCGAACATAAAAGAAATGCAATTGCACGAATTCAGAAAAGGGACACGTAGCGGAACCCCAGAATATACAATCACTTCGTATCACGGCAAACGCGCAGCGGAAAAGAGAAAAATATATTCGGAACGTATCTTTAACCCTCGTTCTGATTCGTAACAAAATGAGTCCTGCACAGGTTAAGTCCCAGAATGTAAAAGGTGTGTATGTGTGTATGGTACCCGGGTACTGTTCAACTGGCCGGTGAAATTACTTAAAAAAGGTCTTCGACTAGTCAAGTTGGGGCCCTGTGGACTTTAAAGAGAAAACAGCAGCGTGCTCTTTGTATTATAAACGGCCTTGGAGGCCTCTCACCCATCCGACGGTTGCTTTAGGCTCCGCTGACCCAGGACGTCTCTCCGCTGGATTTTGACTAGGGATACTAGCGGCCGGATCCGTTGTCTAACTTCACAGCTTGTGCATAAGCCCTTTCCCCCGCCTGAAGGATTTCTCTTCCAGTAAAGCCTCTTCTTCTCGTACAACTCGGATCAGTTCCAGGTACTTCAATTCTTGGTTGCCTGCTCTGCTTCTTAGCTGCATCATTACTGGATCTAGAGGTTGAGAGCCCCTCAGGATCTGTTTTATTCGGATCTTATCTACTTCGGCCGGTTCGGCCCCTTTCTTGAGAAGTATCTGGTGTAGAATCTTATCTAGGTGCCTCATGTACTCGGTCATCCTTTCACCTCTTCTCTGATAGGTGTGTTCGTACTGATATACCAGTTCGGCCGCCTTTTCGGTTCGCCCAAAAACTTCTTCCAGAACGTTTAAGTAATCTAAAGCAGTACAATCTTTTCTGCTCAGTTTTAGGTTTCTCACCGCTTCTGACGCAGGTCCCTTTAAACTCTCGGTGATCCTTTGCTTTTTCTGGGCCTCAGGGACGTCCCACTCATCCAGAGCCTGCATCGCCTGTTCCACCCATTCTTCAAAGGTTTCTTCTCCCGCCGGAGTTGGTACGTTTCCTGTAAAATTTCTTAACCGTCGATAACCGAAGTTAGTGTGAGGAGGGCTTGTTTTCTGACATTTAGCCAGTAGATCTCCAATAGCCACGATAAATTCCGGCCCGATCATGGGCAACGGACTAGGCGCGGGAACACTTGCGGATTCACCACGTGGCGCACTTGGCTGAATTAGTTGGACTTCCACCTCATCGGCCAGTTTCACGCTCGCGCCCTGAAAACATGGTGGAACACCCTTTCTCCACTCGAGAAGAACATAAGTGTGAGAAGTATCTGGGTTTTTCTTAATGTCCAGTATTAACCCCCGATGATCTGGTGCTAGCGTGGCCACGGCCTGGCGGATCTGCTCTTCGGCCCAAGTGTCTGCGGGGATATCCATGACTATACAACATTCTAACTGACTACTGTGCTCCTCACACCATTCGGCAACAGTGTCTGGATCCATATTTAACCCTTTAGATGCGGTTTTTCCAGAGACTGAATCCCGGAAACGAGCCCCCACGTGTAGCGCTCACTCCCGAAGGAGCCGCTGAAAATGAGCCACGGGTCAGTCTCCCCGCACTAGGGAATAAATATACTCCAACACAGTTGTGGGTTTTTATCATTTAAATAGTTTACTAAAATAGTTGGCAGATATTGAGATACGGTATTCACAGATATTATTACAGTACTTTCGTATTGCGATAAAACGCGTAGCGGAAAAGAAACGAAACACGAGGCTTCGTATTTCGGAAAATAAAATATTCGTAACCGAACATAAAAGAAATGCAATTGCACGAATTCAGAAAAGGGACACGTAGCGGAACCCCAGAATATACAATCACTTCGTATCACGGCAAACGCGCAGCGGAAAAGAGAAAAATATATTCGGAACGTATCTTTAACCCCCGTTCCGATTCGTAACAAAATGAGTCCTGCACAGGTTAAGTCCCGGAATGTAAAAGGTGTGTATGTGTGTAAGGTACCCGGGTACTGTTCAACTGGCCGGTGAAATTACTTAAAAAAGGTCTTCGACTAGTCAAGTTGGGGCCCTGTGGACTTTAAAGAGAAAACAGCAGCGCGCTCTTTGTATTATAAACAGCCTTGGAGGCCTCTCACCCATCCGACGGTTGCTTTAGGCTCCGCTGACCCAGGACGTCTCTCCGCTGGATTTTGACTGGGGATACTAGCGGCCGGATCCGTTGTCTAACTTCCCGTAGCTTGTCCACGACTTTTCCTCAGCTCACCGCCTGCTCTCTGTCCCCGATCCGCTTGCGGTGACTCCTTACTCGAGGTCTTCGGTTGGTTCCCTCTGCAGCAACTCTGGAACTTGGAGGGCTCCTTCTCTTTAGGACTGAATGACCCGGTAACCGAACTGACAGGTCTCACTTGCTTTCCGCCCTAGGCCCTCTCACGAAGTATGGCACTGCGTCTGCTCTCTCTCGTTCCCTTGCGCGTTCTCCACGAGGCAGAGGATGTAAGTGTCCAGTCCCCACCCACTTCCTGTCTTCTTGCAAAGCATGCCGGGCATTGTAGTCCCAATGTCCAGTATCTCTGATCGCGATAGTCTCCATCTTGTGGCCAAAAATAGGTACTGCCACAGCAAGATTTTTAACACAGCGCTACACATACAAGAATCGTCAATCAGGCAGAGGTTGGCAACAGATCAGAAATATACGGTACCAGGGGGGAGTAGAAGGGATAGTCAAAAATAGAGCCGAGGTCAGAACCAGAAAATACTTGAACAGGAATGCTTTGCAGCAACTCAGGAAACACGAACCGGACAGAACCACCATCAAACTCCACAAACAGTCAATGAGGCTCTGTGCTGCTGGGAATATATAGGGAGTGGGTCTGTGTGATTGGGCCATGTGACCCCAGACCAGGAGATCACAACAGAACCCCAGATCAGCCCTAAACAGCACAGCCAGACACGCCATAGGGGAAAAACAAACATGAATACCCTTCACCACCAGGGGGCAAGGCCGAGACGTGACAATGATTAAGTGTTACTGACGGAGTGATGGCTGGGCTTCCCATCGGAGTGATGGCTGGGCTTCCCATCGGAGTGATGGCTGGGCTTCCCATCGGAGTGATGGCTGGGCTTCCCATCGGAGTGATGGCTGGGCTTCCCATCGGAGTGATGGCTGGGCTTCCCTAGGATTTGTCTCTAACCTTTTCGATTTAATAATAATGATTGTATTTGTTGGTAATTCTATTTAATAGTATTTTTCATTATTGCTCTGATACTCCCTGCCTCGTGTGTGGGTAGAGCGAGGTGGTTTCCTGCTTCTCCTCAGATGTCGTGTGATTTGGTCAGGAGTGAATAAGGCCCTTTGTTTTGGGAATATAGATTACACTTATTGGAAGGTAAACCAGTTTGGTTTTATTGCTCTCTTTTTGGTTTTCTCTCCCTTACATAGACCTGTGTCTCGGGATCTCACCCAGTGTCCGTCCCATACATAGACCTGTGTCTCGGGATCTCACCCAGTGTCCGTCCCATACATAGACCTGTGTCTCGGGATCTCACCCCGTGTCCGTCCCATACATAGACCCGTGTCTCAGGATCTCACCCTGTGTCCGTCCCATACATAGACCTGTGTCTCAGGATCTCACCCAGTGTCCGTCCCATACATAGACCTGTGTCTCAGGATCTCACCCCGTGTCCGTCCATACATAGACCTGTGTCTCAGGATCTCACCCCGTGTCCGTCCCATACATAGACCTGTGTCTCAGGATCTCACCCCGTGTCCGTCCCATACATAGACCTGTGTCTCAGGATCTCACCCCGTGTCCGTCCCATACATAGACCTGTGTCTCAGGATCTCACCCCGTGTCCGTCCCATACATAGACCGGTGTCTCGGGCTCTCACCCCGTGTCAGTGCTTACATACTGATGGTCACATTCCTTTGGTTTTCACACTCACCTCCCTTTTCCAAACCAGTTTCCGATGCAGGTGACCACGCTGGGCCAGCCTGTCGTCTGAACTAAACCATTTAGGACCTAAGGAAAGAGAAGAATTTGGTTTGGATTCTCAGGTATAATTTGTGTCACATTTTATTAGGCTCAGTATCTGTTACAGTGTAAGGGAAGGGAGAGGAGAATGATCTGCTCTGTCCGTGTGTCCGGTGTTTTGAGAAAGACAGGAGACCGACAGACAGGGTTATTAAAAGAGAATCGAATTGCTGGCGAAAGGTAACGGAGCAGTGAAAATCAGCGTTCGGTTACCTTTCCTGGCCATTCGGCTATCCAGAGAGCAGGCAATACGCCAAATCCTGCCGAATTGCCTGCACATACGGTGCCTGTTCGGTGCCTGTTCGAGGGCAGTGAATCCCCATAGAGAAGCAATGCTTCGGCTATTCAGAGAACACAAACCAGCAGTGAAAGGTTCCCGAAATGCCCTGCCATTCGGTGGTTTAATTCGGCAGGTTTATTCAGGAAAATCCCATAGACTTCAATGTTAAAAATATTCCCGTTTTAATTCAATATCTAATAAACCGTTTATTATAAAATTCTGCAGCAAAAAGTCTCTTTATTTATAGATTTTTTAGGCATTTTTCAGGATTTTTTTGCAAACCTTTTCCCGATTTTTTTTTTTAAATGTTTTTTCCTTTTTCTGTAACAGCCCTTTTTATTTTCATTCATTGGATTTTATGTAAATTTCAGACATTTTCGCTCAGTAGTTTCTTTGCAAACAGTGTTTCACTTTTCAAACATTCAAGCAAACAGTTTTTTTTTTCACTCCATTCGTCTGCGGTGTCGGGTTTCTCTGGCGGCTGTTCTGCTCTGTGATCGGCTCCTGCTCGAGTTTCTCCGGCGTGTCCGGCGTGGTTAAAATCCTGATGTTTTTGTGGGTTTCGGCATGCCTTCGTCGGGTTTGCGGCGGCCTTTCCCTGCACTACGACGGCCCTGTGGTGTTTACTGAATACACCGCAGGGTCACCGAAATGGGATCACCAAAATCGCACCGAATTGAAGAGAACGAGAAGTCAATGAACGTGCGGTGACTTTTCGATTCGCTTTGAATAACCCTGTATGTGTATGTATCCAGGGCTTGGAGAGGACATTGGATTGAGTTTAACGTGTGACATCATGCACGGGATTAATCGCAGTCTGAGAAATACATTTTATTAATAACTTTCCTCGTTTCACTCACTTGGATAATGATGTAATAAGACAAGTCATGAATATTGTAAAAATATCCAAACCCAAAAAGAATGGTGAAGAATCCACTGGCCAACATCCCGCAGGAGAGGAAGTACCGCAGGGGTAACCGCTCGCCGATCATCCCGCTGAGGGTGACAAAGACAACGGATTAGCACATAGCAACCCATATAAACAAGACAAAGACATTATCTGCTAACAAACTCTGCACACATGGCCCCTCTGGCCTGTGTTCCTGGTCCCTCTGGCCTGTGTTCCTGGTCCCTCTGGCCTGTGTTCCTGGCCCCTCTGGCCTGTGTTCCTGGCCCCTCTGGCCTGTGTTCCTGGCCCCTCTGGCCTGTGTTCCTGGCCCCTCTGGTCTGTGTTCCTGGTCCCTCTGGTCTGTGTTCCTGGTCCCTCTGGCCTGTGTTCCTGGTCCCTCTGGCCTGTGTTCCTGGCCCCTCTGGCCTGTGTTCCTGGCCCCTCTGGCCTGTTTTCCTGGCCCCTCTGGCCTGTGTTCCTGGCCCCTCTGGCCTGTATTCCTGGTCCCTCTGGTCTGTGTTCCTGGCCCCTCTGGCCTGTGTTCCTGGCCCCTCTGGCCTGTGTTCCTGGTCCCTCTGGCCTGTGTTCCTGGTCCCTCTGGCCTGTGTTCCTGGTCCCTCTGGCCTGTGTTCCTGGCCCCTCTGGCCTGTGTTCCTGGCCCCTCTGGTCTGTGTTCCTGGTCCCTCTGGCCTGTGTTCCTGGCCCCTCTGGCCTGTGTTCCTGGTCCCTCTGGCCTGTGTTCCTGGTCCCTCTGCCTGTGTTCCTGGCCCCTCTGGCCTGTGTTCCTGCCCCTCTGGCCTGTTTTCCTGGCCCCTCTGGCCTGTGTTCCTGGCCCCTCTGGCCTGTGTTCCTGGCCCCTCTGGCCTGTGTTCCTGGTCCCTCTGGCCTGTGTTCCTGGTCCTCTGGCCTGTGTTCCTGGCCCCTCTGGCCTGTGTTCCTGGCCCCTCTGGTCTGTGTTCCTGGTCCTCTGGCCTGTGTTCCTGGTCCCTCTGGCCTGTGTTCCTGGTCCCTCTGGCCTGTGTTCCTGGCCCCTCTGGCCTGTGTTCCTGGCCCCTCTGGCCTGTGTTCCTGGTCCCTCTGGCCTGTGTTCCTGGTCCCTCTGGCCTGTGTTCCTGGCCCCTCTGGCCTGTGTTCCTGGTCCCTCTGGCCTGTGTTCCTGGTCCCTCTGGCCTGTGTTCCTGGCCCCTCTGGCCTGTTTTCCTGGCCCCTCTGGCCTGTGTTCCTGGCCCCTCTGGCCTGTGTTCCTGGCCCCTCTGGCCTGTGTTCCTGGTCCCTCTGGCCTGTGTTCCTGGTCCCTCTGGCCTGTGTTCCTGGCCCCTCTGGCCTGTGTTCCTGGCCCCTCTGGTCTGTGTTCCTGGTCCCTCTGGCCTGTGTTCCTGGTCCCTCTGGCCTGTGTTCCTGGTCCCTCTGGCCTGTGTTCCTGGCCCCTCTGGCCTGTGTTCCTGGCCCCTCTGGCCTGTTTTCCTGGCCCCTCTGGCCTGTGTTCCTGGCCCCTCTGGCCTGTATTCCTGGTCCCTCTGGTCTGTGTTCCTGGCCCCTCTGGCCTGTGTTCCTGGTCCCTCTGACCTGTGTTCATGGCCCCTCAGCTTGTTCCTGATGCCCTTGTCTTTAGGAAGGTAACAACTAAGTTTTCCATGTAACTCTTCATTCCCATTTGCATTTATGTGAGCAGCCCCCCCATTTATTCTGGAAAGCCTGTTCCCCCCGATGCCCCTCATTAGTACCCGCAGTCAGTGCCATTTGCCACCGTTACCTGAGGTACATCCCCACCGCGTACGCGCACAGGAAGGAATAATCCAGGGCGCCAAGCAGCTGCTTGTAATTATTCTTGTCTAAAAAAAAAAAAGAAGAGTTAAAGACAAACAGAATAAAAAGGAAAACCACAGCGAAAGAATGACAGAGACCAGAGGAGATAAAGCGACGGGAGGAGGAGATAAAGCGACGGGAGGAGGAGATAAAGCGATGGGAGGAGGAGATAAAGCGACGGGAGGAGGAGATAAAGCGACGGGAGGAGGAGATAAAGCGGCCGGAGGAGGAGATAAAGTAGCCAGAGGAGATGAAATGGGGGGGGGGAGGAGGAGATAAAGCGGCCGACCGGGAGGAGGAGATAAAGTAGCCAGAGGAGAAGATAAACGACCAGAGGAGGAGATAAAGCAGCCGGAGGAGGAGATAAAGTGGCCGGCTGGGAGGAGGAGCTAAACGATCGGAGGAGGAGATAAACTGGCTAGAGGAGAAGATAAAGCGGCCAGAGGAGATGAAAGGGGGGGGAGATAAAGCGGTCGGAGGAGGAGATAAAGCGATCGGAGGAGGAGATAAAGCGGTCGGAGGAGGAGATAAAGCGGCCAGAGGAGAAGATAAACGACTGGAGGAGATAAAGCAGCCGGAGGAGATAAACGACCAGAGGAGGACATAAAGAAGCCGGAGGAGGAGATAAAGTGGCCGGCTGGGAGGAGGAGATAAACGATTGGAGGAGGAGATAAAGTGGCTAGAGGAGAAGATAAAGCGGTCAGAGGAGATGAAAGGGGGGAGGAGATAAAGCGGCCGGAGGAGGAGATAAAGTGGCCGGCTGGGAGGAGGAGATAAACGATTGGAGGAGGAGATAAAGTGGCTAGAGAAGAAGATAAAGCGGCCAGAGGAGATGAAAGGGGGGAGGAGATAAAGCGGCCGGAGGAGGAGATAAAGTGGCCGGCTGGGAGGAGGAGATAAACGATTGGAGGAGGAGATAAAGTGGCTAGAGGAGAAGATAAAGCGGCCAGAGGAGATGAAAGGGGGGGGAGGAGATAAAGCGGCTGGAGGAGGAGATAAAGCGGCTGGAGGAGGAGATAAAGCGGCCGGAGGAGAAGATAAACGATCAGAGGAGATGAAATGGGGGGGGGGGGAGATAAAGCGTCCGACTGTGTGAGGCTGAAACAGAATCAAACAATGAATATGCCCAGTTTGAAGGTGTCTGTGGCTGAAGCTGGGGAAACTCTAGCAGGGAGGCCAACTCAGACGGGTAAACATGTAGCTTAATGAGTGGAAAATGCTGTGTCTGTCTCTGCATCTTCACCTTCAAGGACTGCAGCTTATTTTCCCCAAAAATGGATGGCTCCGGAGCAGACATGCACATGGCCAAACCGTTTGCTACCAATACAGAAATGTCTGAAACCAAATATTTGTGCCCAGATCTTTCCTAATGAGATCGATCTGAGATTAACAGATAAGCTTGGAAGATTCAGAAGCACATATATATATATATATATATACATCCCTCTATTACCCTCCTCTACTACCTGCTCTACGCTCCTAACCATATATAACAGATCTCAGTACTCCGATTTGGTTTCATCTGTCAATGTCGCTTCTTTGCTGGACCCCTGTGCTCTCCTCAGCAAGCTTTTGTGCCTTCCTCCAGTCCTTAGACGAAGTTTAAGGACGGGTACATGTAAATTGTAAAAAGCCTTGCTAGCAACAAGACAGAAATAAGACGACTCTGTAGATGTGGGACTTTTGAGCAGCTACCCACAACTGAACAACTTTATTTGGTTAAATATATACAGTCCCAGGTGTAGCGTGGTAGCCAATCTAAAATAACCTGGCCTCCCACCGCCCCTCATCATAATGTTATTGTCTATCGGAATCTGTTGCCCTCTGCCAAGAGGAATGTGTTAATATCTGGTATATGTTTGAGTGGTCTTTTGTTGATTTGCCTTGTTGGGAAAACGCTGCCCCATTATCTGTTTACTATCATTGACTGTCATTGTTCTATCCTGTCTAGAAAGGTTGATGCAATGTTTAGCTCACTGTCTATATCCGGTCAGATTAGGTCTCACACTCCGAGAAGCATACCGAACAAACTACACAAAATCAGAACCTCACAACATCATGATAAGTAATGGATTATGATGAGGGTTACAGTTACAGTTTATGATTAGGGTTACAGCAGTGGTGTATTTAGGTTTTGTGCTGCCCTAGGCCTGACTAAACTTGTGCACCCCCTAATTTAAATTTGAGGCACCCCTTCCTGTCAAGGCCACACCTCTTCCTGGTTAATCCCCACCCTTCCTCTTTAAGCCCCACCTTTTCCTCTTAGAGCTCCGCCTTTTCCTCTCTTTATATTAAAAGTGGATACCAAGTGCCTACTTGTATATTTTGTATACCATTTCAAATGTATCTATTGAGATAAATAAAATTATGAAATGTTTAAATTCAAGCATTTTTACAAAGAACAGCCACGCATGTTAAGTATACTGGATCACAGCCGCTCTAATTGGCTGAACAATAAAATCCACAGAAACGTGCACTGCATATGAGCGTATCACAGAGCTGCACAGCAATAAAACACAGAAATGTGCACTGTGTATGAGCATATCACAGAACTGCACAGCAATAAAACTCACAGTAATGTGCAGTGTGTGTGAGTGTATCCCAGAGCTCCAAGGCAATAAAACTCACAGTACTATGCAGTGTGTATCACAGAATCCACAGCAATAAAACTCCCAGCAATGCAATGTTTGGTGTGTGTCAGCGTATCAGAATCCACAGCAATAAAAATTCCAGCAATGCAATGTGCAGTGTGTATGAGTGTATTAGAATCCACAGCAATAAAACTCCCAGTAATGCAATGTGCGGGTCAGCGTATCAGAATCCACAGCAATAAAACTCCCAGCAATGCAATGTGTGGTGTGTATGAGTGCATCAGAATCCACTGCAATAAAACTCCCAGCAATGCAATGTGTGGTGTGTGTCAGCGTATCAGAATCCACGGCAATAAAACTCCCAGCAATGCAATGTGAGGTGTGTATGAGTGCATCAGAATCCACTGCAATAAAACTCCCAGCAAACCGAGTGTATATGAGCACACAGCAATTATTTATTCTACATTTACCGGCCTCCGTCCGCGGTAGGGCTGTGTGCAGAGTCAGCAGGGACTGTGTACAGACTCAGCAGGAGTTCCCTCCAGGCCACGTTAGGATCGCGGCTGTGCCTGTGCGTGGAGCCATCTTGTCAGCAGTGGGGTGCCACTGCCAGAGGGTGCACCGTGGCTTTGATTCCCTTCCTGGTGGGTGTTCAGTCCAGAATAGAGTGACAGTCCATGTTAACGAAAGGGTGGGCAGCTGCATGCGTGTCAAGTGGTTCAGCCAGTCAGGTGGTACTGAGACTCAGTACCACCTGACTGGCCGGACTGAGTGTGACCTGCACGCATGCAGCCTCACCAAGAGCCAGGCAGCTCAATGACAAATTTCTATCACTGCAGTGCTGGTTAAACAGCAGTAAACAGACAGGGCTTCATATTCTGCTGATACCCCTCCTTTACCTGCCGTTTACTGTCATCTTCTCTCTCTGGACACAAATCACATCCCCCTCCTAGAGCTGCTGCGGGGCAGGGGAGGAGCTATGGAGGGAGGAGAGGGGGATTTTTATTCTATTCGATTTTATTCCGTATGCAAACGCCATGCTCCGCTGCTCGTTGTTTGAGAACACAGCTCAAAGCTGACACACAGTGACAGTGGCACCTCCTAGTACCCCTTAATGACACCCCAATAATCACTGGTACCTGGGGCGGCCCGCCCTCCGCCACTCCTCTAAGTACACCACTGCTCTGGTGATATGCTCACACACAAGTTTGGCGAACTGCCAGCAAGTACGGTGCTGTTAGAAGGCAGTGCAAATCCCCATAGAGAAGTAATGGTTAATCTATTCAGAGAACACCAAACAGCAGAGAAATGTCAGTGAAATACCCTGATGTTCGGTGGTTTCAATCAGCAGGTTCAGGTATTCAGGCGAACCCCATAGGTTTCAATGTTAAAAATATTCCCGTTTTTATGCAATATCTAATAAACCATTTATTATTTTAATCTGCAGTAAAAAGTCTTTATTTATTGATTATTTTTTTTAGTACCATTTAGTAATTTTTTTGGCAAAATCCCCCCCCCCTTTTTTTTTAATTCGGTTCTTCTTTTTCTGTAACAGAACTTTTTATTATCAATCATAGGATCTTATATGTAAATTCCAGACATTTTCGTTCAGTAGTTCTTTTGAAAACAGCAGGCCAGGGGTTTGCGGTGGCAGCATACAGCGTCCGACTCCATGCACTTTTGGGACCCTGCGGTGAATGGTGAATTCACTGCAGGGTGGGGAAATTTTATTCCCCGAAGTGCAGGGAACTACAGAACACCAAGATGTTGGCGTCATTTCGGTGCTCTGTGAGTAACCCAATTAGTGGTGAGGTTTTTTGTTGCCCCCTGGAAAGTGAAAGCCTAGGCGTTGCCTACCCAGGACATACTTGAAAATTAGTGACATCTCAATGTTTCCTTCCTGGTAATTTTTTTGTAGGGGTGGGGCCACCCGGTGGGCCGCCGCCCCCTGGAGAGTGTCGCCCTAGGCCTAGGCCTTGTTGGCCTAGGCCAAAATACACCAGTGGGTTACAGTTAGGGTTAGGGTCAGGATTAAGGTTACTTTAGGGTTATTATTCCTGCTGGTTTTAGGATTAGAGTTACAGCTAAGTGTCGGGTCAAGATTAAGGTTACTTTAGGGTTAGGGTTTTTATTTCTGTTTATTTTAGGATTACAGTTAATCTTTGGATCAGGATTAAGGTTATGTTAGAGTTAGGGTCATTATTCCTGCTTATTTTAGGATTAGGGTTACAGTTAAGGTTAGAGTCAGGATTAAGGTACTTTTAGAGTTATGGTCACTATTCCTGCTTGTTTTAATGCTCACAGGTACTGTTCATCAAGTATACAGCGACGAAGGCAGGGAGTATACTGTGATGAGTGCAGGAGTATACTGAAACACAGACAGGGAGTATACTGAAACACAGGCAGGGAGTATACTGCGACGTGGACAGGGAGTATACTGGGACGAGGGCAGGGAGTATACTGGGACGAGGGCAGGGAGTATACTGGGACGAGGGCAGGGAGTATACTGGGACGAGGGCAGGGAGTATACTGGGACGAGGGCAGGGAGTATACTGGGATGAGGGCAGGGAGTATACTGCAACGAGGAGAGGGAGTATACTGTGATGAAAGGAGAGCATACTGCGACAAGTGCAGGGAGTATACTGCAATGAGGAGAGGGAGTATACTGCGATGAGGGCAGGGAGTATAGTGCTTCGAGGAGAGGGAGTATAGTGCGACGAGGAGAGGGAGTATACTGCAACGAGGAGAGGGAGTATACTGCAACGAGGAGAGGGAGTATACTGCGACGAGGAGAGGGAGTATACTGGGACAAGGGCAGAGAGTATACTGGGACGAGGGCAGGGAGTATACTGGGACGAGGGCAGGGAGTATACTGGGACGAGGGCAGGGAGTATACTGGGTCGAGGGCAGGGAGTATACTGCGACGAGGGCAGGGAGTATACTGCGACGAGGGCAGGGAGTGTACTGCGACGAGGAGAGAGAGTATAGTGCGACGAGGAGAGGGAGTATACTGGGACGAGGGCAGGGAGTATACTGCAACGAGGAGAGGGAGTATACTGTGATGAAAGGAGAGCATACTGCGACAAGTGCAGGGAGTATACTGCAATGAGGAGAGGGAGTATACTGCGATGAGGGCAGGGAGTATAGTGCTTCGAGGAGAGGGAGTATACTGCAACGAGGAGAGGGAGTATACTGCAACGAGGAGAGGGAGTATACTGCGACGAGGAGAGGGAGTATACTGCGACAAGGGCAGGGAGTATACTGCGACAAGGGCAGGAAGTATACTGCGACAAGGGCAGGGAGTATACTGCGACGTGGGTAGAGAGTATACTGCGACGAGAGCAGAGAGTATACAGCGATAAGGGCAAGAAGTATACTGCGACGAGGAGAGGGAGTATACTGTGACGAGGAGAGGGAGTATACTGCGACGAAGGCAGGGAGTATACTGAAATGAGGGGAGGGAGTATACTGCGACGAGGGCAGGGAGTAAACTGCAATGAGAGGAGAGAGAGTATACTGCGACGAGGAGAGGGAGTATACTGCGATGAAAGGAGAGTATACTGCGATGAGGAGAGGGAGTATACTGTGATGAAAGGAGTGCATACTGCGACAAGTGCAGGGAGTATACTGCAACGAGGAGAGGGAGTAAACTGCAATGAGAGGAGAGAGAGTATAGTGCGACGAGGAGAGAGAGTATACTGCGACTAGGAGAGAGAGTACACTGCGACGAGGAGAGGTAGTATACTGCGACGAGGAGACGGAGTATATTGGGACGAGGAGAGGGAGTATACTGCGACGAGGAGAGGGAGTATACTGCGATGAGGAGAGGGAGTATACTGCGATGAGGAGAGGGAGTATACTGCGACGAGCAGAGGGAGTATACTGCGACGAGGAGAGGGAGAATACTGCGACGAGGGCAGGGAGAATACTGCGACGAGGAGAGGGAGTATACTCGGACGAGGGCAGGGAGTATACTGCAACGAGGAGAGGGTGTATAGTGCGACGAGGAGAGGGAGTGTACTGCGACGAGGAGAGGGAGTATACTGGGACGAAGGCAGGGAGTATACTGCGATGAGGAGAGGGAGTATACTGCGACGAGGAGAGGGAGTATACTGGGACGAAGGCAGGGAGTATACTGCGATGAGGAGAGGGAGTATACTGCGACGAGGAGAGGGAGTATAGTGCGACGAGAGGGAGTATACTGTGACGAGGGCAGGGAGTATACCGTGACGAGGGCAGGGAGTATACTGTGACGAGGGCAGGGAGTATACTGCGATGAGGAGAGGGAGTATACTGCGATGAGGAGAGGGAGTATACTGCGATGAAAGGAGAGTATACTGTGACAAGTGCAGGGAGTATACTGCGATGAGGGCAGGGAGTATAGTGCGACGAGGAGAGGGAGTATACTGCGACGAGGAGAAGGAGAATACTGCGACGAGGAGAGGGAGTATACTGCGACGAAGAGAGGGAGTATACTGCGACGAGGAGAGGGAGTATACTGCGACTAGGAGAGGGAGTATATTGGGACGAGGGCAGGGAGTATACTGTGACGAGGAGAGGGAGTATACTGCGATGAGGAGAGGGAGTATACTCGGACGATGGCAGGGAGTATACTGCGACGAGGAGAGGGTGTATAGTGCGACGAGGAGATGGAGTATACTGCGACAAGGAGAGGGAGTATACTGAGACGGGGCAGGGAGTATACTGCGACGAGGAGAGGGTGTATAGTGCGACGAGGAGAGGGTGTATAGTGCGACGAGGAGAGGGTGTATAGTGCGACGAGGAGAGGGAGTATAGTGCGACGAGGAGAGGGAGTATAGTGCGACGAGGAGAGGGAGTATAGTGCGACGAAGGCAGGGAGTATACTGTGACGAAGGCAGGGAGTATACTGAAATGAGGGGAGGGAGTATACTGGGACGAGGGCAGGGAGTAAACTGCAATGAGAGGAGAGAGAGTATACTGCGACGAGGAGAGGGAGTATACTGCGATGAAAGGTGAGTATACTGCGACGAGGAGAGGGAGTATACTGCGACGAAGAGAGGGAGTATACTGCGACGAGGAGAGGGAGTATACTGCGACTAGGAGAGGGAGTATATTGGGACGAGGGCAGGGAGTATACTGTGACGAGGAGACGAGGAGAGGGAGTATACTGCGATGAGGAGAGGGAGTATACTCGGACGATGGCAGGGAGTATACTGCGACGAGGAGAGGGTGTATAGTGCGACGAGGAGAGGGTGTATAGTGCGACAAGGAGAGGGAGTATAGTGCGACGAGGAGAGGGAGTATAGTGCGACGAAGAGAGGGAGTATAGTGCGACGAAGAGAGGGAGTATACTGCGACGAAGGCAGGGAGTATACTGAAATGAGGGGAGGGAGTACTGGGACGAGGCAGGAGTAAACTGCAATGAGAGGAGAGAGAGTATACTGCGACGAGGAGAGGGAGTATACTGCGATGAAAGTGAGTATACTGCGACAAGAAGAGGGAGTATAGTGCGACGAAGAGAGGGAGTATACTGCAACGAAGGCAGGGAGTATACTGAAATGAGGGGAGGGAGTATACTGGGACGAGGGCAGGGAGTAAACTGCAATGAGAGGAGAGAGAGTATACTGCGACGAGGAGTGGGAGTAAACTGCAATGAGAGGAGAGAGAGTATACTGCGACGAGGAGAGGGAGTATACTGCGATGAAAGGTGAGTATACTGCAACGAGGAGAGGGAGTATACTGCGATGAGGAGAGGGAGTATACTGCGACTAGGAGACGGAGTATATTGGGACGAGGAGAGGGAGTATACTGCGATCAGGGCAGGGAGTATAGTGCTTCGAGGAGAGAGAGTATAGTGCGACGAGGAGAGAGAGTATACTGCGACTAGGAGAGGGAGTATACTGCGACTAGGAGACGGAGTATATTGGGACGAGGAGAGGGAGTATACTGCGACGAGGAGAGGGAGTATACTGCGACGAGGAGAGGGAGTATACTGCGACGAGGAGAGGGAGTATACTGCGACGAGGAGAGGGAGTGTACTGCGATGAGGAGAGGGAGTATACTGCGATGAGGAGAGGGAGTATACTGCGATGAGGAGAGGGAGTATACTGAGACGAGGGCAGGGAGAATACTGCGACGAGGAGAGGGAGTATACTCGGATTAGGGCAGGGAGTATACTGCGACGAGGAGAGGGTGTATAGTACGACGAGGAGATGGAGTATACTGCGACAAGGAGAGGGAGTATAGTGCGACGAGGAGAGGGAGTGTACTGCAACGAGGAGAGGGAGTATACTGCGACGAGGAGAGGGAGTATACTGCGACGAGGAGAGGGAGTATACTGCGACGAGGAGAGGGAGTATACTGCGACGAGGAGAGGGAGTATACGCGGACGAGGAGAGGGAGTATACTGCGACAAGGAGAGGGAGTATAGTGCGACGAGGAGAGGGAGTGTACTGCAACGAGGAGAGGGAGTATACTGCGGCGAGGAGAGGGAGTTACTGCGACGAGGGAGAGTTGGTGCGTATCTTGAGGAGAGGGATATAGTGCGACGAGGAGAGGGAGTATCT